>PVHP010001189.1:0-112103 GCA_004024765.1 Zapus hudsonius
TTCTTTCATTGTCCCTTCAAAGATTTTAACATGGAAAGGTGAATTTTCCTGAGTTATGTTTGTCCAGTCCATAAAAATAACAATAGCAATACGGCTGGAATATAGCCCAGTGGTTAAGGTGTTTGCCTACAAAGCCTAATGACCTGGGTTCAATTCCCCAGTATCCCTTTAAAGCTAGATCCAAAAGTGGTGCATGCATCTGTAGTTCGTTTGCAATGGCTGGAGGCCCTGTACCACCCATTCATATTCTATTTGTCTGTCTGTCTGTCTGTCTGTCTATCAATCATCTATCTCCTCTCTGCTTTCAAATAAGTAAATAAAAATATTTTTAAAAATAATAAGACATTTTTAATAGCAAGCCATATTTTTCCATGTTTACTGATAGGACAGGTGCTATTCTAGTTGCCTTACATACATTATTTTTTTTCTTACTATAACTTTGCAGGGAGATGGCTCGGTGGGTAAATATTTGATTCCAAGAATGAGGACTGAGTTCAGATCTCTAGGCCTATGTAAATGCTAGCTAGGGATGGAGCCTAACAGCCATCCCAGCACTTGGGAGGCGGAGTCGGGAGATCCCAGGAGCAAGCTGGCTAGCTAGACTAGCTGAGTTGACATACTTTGGGTTCAGTGAGAGACTGCCTCAGTTGTCAAGTGGAGAGTGATAAGGAAGACCCCCCAACATCAGCCTCTGACCTCCACACACACATGTGCATGCTCAACTTCACACACATGCACCTACAAACATGAACGCACATACCACATGCATAAAAATCAAGAATTTTACATGGCAGTTATTGTTGGTGCCAACTTACAGAATGGAATCTGAAGACTAAATATATGAAAAGTAACTGATACTCGTTTGCTTCCTAATAAATGGTGGTGCCAACAGTCAGACCCAGGCTCCTTTGAGCCAGTTTATTACCTGTCTAGTATAGTAATGACACTGTTAATAATACTGCCTTGTGCCATTATTATGAATAGCAAAACTGTTCCACTAACGGTCCTGAACAAATGGTACTTATTCATAATTTAAAATGTCCCTAAGTGAGACCCATTGGCTAAGACCTCTAAACATGAAAACCGAATGGGAAAAGAATGGGAGGTTCTCTTCCTCCGCTTGGTTGTTTGATATCTGCAGAGAGCATCGTTGAGACCACCATCAGCTAATGCACTGATTCTCAAATTGGAACAGAAATTAAATATGTAAAATTAAAAAACAATTCTTTTACTTTTATTAAGGATTTAGTGTTATCTAAGGAGCTTGGTGAAATTTCTGTATGATTTTTACTTTAAATTCAGGACTATGGGAGAAAAGATGATGGAGAAAATATTTAATAGGAAATACATTGTTTCCCAAAGGCTTTTACTAAACAAACAATGCATTGTAAGAGTGATGACCTATAAGCTTCAGCCAACGTTCCCAATTTCCAGTATGGCAACAGAATTTAACACTTTTTTAGTTGATCTTGTGAGAAGGCTCACATTGCAAAGGGCTCACCTTGATCTGAGCCACCTCACTGGAAAAAATTTAGAGTGTGAGTTATTTTTTTTCTCATTAGACTCTCCTTTTTCTTCAGTACACTCTACTAGAGTCTGGGATTTGCATTTCATTTCAAAATGAACTTATTTCCAAGTGTTAAATATTAAAAATAATTCAAATTGAGTTAGTAATCTTGCTGTTACCTAGACTAACAATAATGGAAAGTAAATATATCTGACCTTTTCTTATTGAACTTAATGTCATTATTAACATGTTGAAACCTCTACATTGAAGACTTATGAAATGATCAGAATCATTCATTCACTGAAGTAGAAAGTTAGGAAGCTCACTTGTTGTCCTGGTTATTAAAAAATTAAAAGTAGGGCTGAAGATATGGCTCAGCAATTAAAAGTAAAAACACTTGCTTGCAAAGCCTGATGGCCCAGGTTTGATTCCCCAGTGCCCACATAAAGCCAGATGTACAAAGTGGCCCATGTATCTGAGGTTCATTTGCAGTTGCAGGGGGCCCTGCTGTGCCCATGCACTCTCTCTTAAATAAATGAAAGTATTTTAAAAATTAAAACAGTAAGGGTAAACTGAAATACAGTCATGATAATTAATATTTATGTAGAATTGTCTTATGTCTTCACTGCCGTTTTGAAAGAAGGTTTCTGCCTGTCAAAGAGTGAGTGAGTGAGCTCAGTGGATAATGTGTACATCCAGCGAGTGCCTTGCCTTGAACATTCCAACATCGAGTTCTCCAGAATTTAAATGTGGGAGAAGGAAGTGCTTGCCAACATGGTGACACCTTGGGTTGGTCCCTAGTGCCACAATAAGCCCTAAGTAAATAAATAAAATGGGGGGGGAGAGTTGAAATACAATGATTCATTGATCCTTCTACTTTAAAAGAGACAGATCTGAGAAGCATTTATTTATCTAAACAAATATATAAACTGCTTACCTTAAAAACACTTTTGAGGGCTGGAGAGATGGCTTAGCGGTTATGCGTTTGCCTGCAAAGCAGAAGGACCCCAGTTCAATTCCCTACTTCCCACGAAAAGTCAGATGCACAAGGTGGTACATGTGTCTGGAGTTCATTTGCAGTGGCTGGAGGCCCTGGTGTGCCCTTTCTCTCTGTCTGCCTGTTTTTCTCTCATTCTCTCTCCAATAAATAAATAAATAATTTAAAGATACAACACTTTTGATGTGAGAAAAATGAAATATGTACAGGGAAATTAGTAATATTATACCTGATGTATAAATTGCCATATTGCCATATATGCAGGCTTTATAAGACACACAGAATGGCCTTTTGGAAATTATAAACCATGATCCATTTCCTGCTAAGAAAAAATTTCATCTCATATAAAGAATTTTCAATCGGCTATGGCATCAAAAAACAAAAATTATGTGATAGGCTTTTATCCTAAAACCTACTTAATTCCTTAGACACTTTTTTTTCCAGGCAGACAATATCTGTGAATTTGGGTAAATGATCTTACCCTTAGGTATTGGAGTTTGATCATAATTCATAATCAAGATAGCCTCCTTATCTTTAAATAAAATAAATGTTCTTTCTGTATCTTGCCCCAAAATGTCAAATAATTTCACCTGAAAGTGGGAAAAAAAGAATCTTGTTAGATGTCATCAAATAATGTTAACATTATAGTATGCATGTTTAAGGGTAATGTAGTAACTACAATTAAGCCATTTATTACCTTAAAAGAATCTATTTCAGTTGCTTTCACACACAAGGTAATTGAGTAGCATAAGAATTTTATGGTTTTTAGGAAATACATACTGGTTTCTGAAATGGGGGAGATAATACATGGTACATTTAGCTTCCATTAAGACAGATGGCCAGATGCACGTCAGGCTAATGACATGGGGATAGAGTGTTCATTCTGTCATTGGAATGAGGGGATCCAGTTTTCAGTGTCGCCCTTTCCTGGAAGGTGATGCTTCCTTTCATTTCTGAACCATCTCTCTCAAGGCTTTGCCTCAGTGCACTTAGCAATGCGTCCAAACTGGGCCCTGTGTGGTTCTCAGGGAAACTCTGAAATTTGCTCAGCAGAACTTAGGCTGTCGGTTGGGTTTTGGGTTCCTGCCCTGTGTTTTATCCGTTGTTCATTAAAGATACTTCAGAAATGTGTTTTCCCTTTTTGTAAACCCCATGGAAATAGCAAATTCATACATTTAAAATGTGGGGGAAATTATAAAATAAAATGCTGTAAAGTAGAGTGCTTAAATTCTTCCATGATTTAAGAACAAAAATTCTTGTATTCTATAGTATGACTGGATCTTTCTGGTTTGTTTTTGTTTTGCTTAATCCCTAGGACCTCCCAATGTTCATGGGCATATGTAGCATTTATTTGATGTATAGATGTGGATGCATATTTTCCCACATCTGTCTCTCTGGACAATCCTTATGAAATCCTAAACCTGGTATTAATGCATTAATGCTTAGTTTGTGATTCATGGTGTTCTGAGAGCAATTATATATATTTTTTGAGGTGTTTATTCAATACTCACTGTAAAAAGGAGATTTTTTTTTTTTGGTAACTCTGCCATTGCTTTTTTGCCTGGTGAATTTCTTTGCCTGTCACTGTGACCTATGAATATCACTGTAGGCATTCTGCCAAGTTTGTGAGTCGCTGCCTGTTTCAAAATGGAGGCAGGAAGGTATCCATTTTCATCAAGAGGATGAGTGCTTCAGTCTTTCCGACCATCTGGAGAGAGGAACTTTTAGAGCAAAAGAAAATGGGGATTAAAAAAAGATTATATTTAGCAGAAAAGGCAAGGGGAAAAACCAATTAAAGTTAAACTATACCTTATGAATTTGCTTTTATATGGTATTGTCCTGTTTCAAGGAAACATAAACAAGAAAATACGTGGACTATTTTTATAAGGAACTAGCTTCCCAGGTCTCCTGAGTATTAGTAAACGAATGTAAGTAAATTAGTTTTTTGGCACAATTTTTAAGTTTATTGTACATACAAACGTAATAAGCACTTAAAAAAAAGACAGCCCTCTCTTCCTGTGTACACACTGATTGTTGGTGGTCTTATGTTGATCCGGGCTTTAAATGGCCTTTTTCTTGCATCCCTGCTGAAACTATGTGAATTTAATAACCCAAGACATATTTATCACTTTCTGTGGTCTAGATGGGTCATTCCTATTATTTCTCCCTCTTCTTTCTTTTCTCTCTCTCTCCTTAGTCTTCTCTTTCCCCTCTCCATCTCTCCTCTCCCCTCTTGCTAGTGAAAATATTAATTGAAAGTGTTATTACTCAGTCTTTTGTGAGCGACTTGATGCAGGTCTTTCTTCTTTTCCTTTCACATTGCTTGTGGGATGTCTGTATTTAAGAAGTGTGTAGACTTAGGCCCCGTGTTACTGAATATATGGACATATATGTACATATTCATGGCCCATGTGTCCTGCACAGTGTGTTTACATGGTTTGTCGTACTCTTGCCTGTCTGAGACTGGGAAATCTCACACTTGGTCAATTTATGGTCACACAAGTATACTGAACTGCTTCATTTTGCTGCGTTCCCAGGGTTGGATCAGAGTTAGACTGGACCGGGTATAATTTTGTATTTTGTGCAAACTTCTTACAAAACATTGGCTGTTGAGAGGCCTTGGCCATCACAGAAAGCGAAGCTCACGTGGCTATCCTTCCTCAGGTCTATGCTCCTTCAGCAAGCACCGCAGACTACAACAGGGACTCGCCAGGCTACCCTTCCTCCAAACCAGCGGCCAGCACTTTCCCCAGCTCCTTCTTCATGCAAGGTAAGGTGTGGCTTCACCCCTGCGGAAATCCACGAGATCATTCCGTGTCCTGGATGGGGCTAAGAAACAGAACTGGGGAAGTGTGGAGGTTAGCAGATTCTTGTCCTTCTTAGGAAGTGAATTCCTTAAAAATAATCACTAAGTTTCTTTCTTTAAATTAAAGCCCTTCGAAATGCCATGAATTAAAATTAGCTTGGTCTGCTTCACTTAGAATGGATGCTTTCACTGGTCTTCCCGGATTGACCATTTCAGCTTCGTTGCCATCCCTGACACACGTGCGTGTTTAGACATGTCTCCCCAGCTTAGTGTATGTTTTGAACATCCTGAGTGTAGCAAACAGGGAATAAATTCCCTTGGGCCTAACTTTTGATGACGCTTTCAGCAGCTTATTGATCTATACGAGCAAGGGTTCAGTTTAACACGAAGTGACCCATTGGAATGTCACATAGTGAAACTTCCCTCCAGACATACTGCTTGATTAGGGGGGGTGGGTGCAGAGGACACATGTAGAAAAATACAGCTTCATGGTGAATAAAGGATATGTGTTCAGTTGCCGCCCTCCCTAGCTCATGGTTTTGCCAGCGGAGGCATAGCTCCTTTCTGCTGACAGGGTGCTTACAGGGAGAGCAGCTACTTCAAGGATTCGGAGGAAGTAGCTAAGAGTTCCAGCCTTGCTATGACACCACTTTTCAAAATGTGATGATCTTGCTCCCAAGACACCCTAAATTTAGATGTGGAGTTTACCAAGATCTCCTCTATACAGAATTCTGACTCTTTGCCTGGGTGTGAATACCTCCTTTGCCCATGCTCAGCAAAGTACAAGGGGACTTGCCTTCTTGCACTCTCAGGACACAGGAAGAAGGGTGCACTGAGGGTAGAAATACCGAGTGAGTAGCCTGGTCTGTCACGTGGATCACAGAGGTCAGATTGCAAGTTCCTTTCCCTTCAGTGCTAGCTCATTCTAGTTGCTAGTTCACATATGAAGTTCCACAGAAAAACTAGAAAACTGAATCCTGTGGGTCCTTCAGGATCAGGGAGAATGTGTCTCACACAGAATTGGCGGTCACAGTCATAGGGCTTGTTTGTCTTTATCCCCAGAGGCAGGCAGCAATTAGTTGTTTGGGTAGGACTGAGCCACGATAGCAAGCTTCTCACCTTCAGCTATAAACAGTCTGTATGCCTCGTTCTTGTTGAGCATGGGGAGAAATGGGCCCACAGGTACTTAGAGATATCCACTTAGGAATTGGTCACGCAGCCCAGATTTTCATTGGGAAAATTAATAAAAGGATGAATTTCTTCTGATTGCCAAAGGAAGTGGCTGTCTTGAACTGTACATATTGGAGAGGAGGCCATGCAGATTAAAACCGTAGGTGGTTTTTCATAGCAGACCCTTCAAACTATGGGAAACAGATTCGCTTCCATGCATATGAAGGATACTCCAGATAGGAAGAAAAAAAACTTCAGTTGTCATTTATGATGAGCACAATTATTTTGCACATGTCTAATTCTGTTCTTTCAAAACAACATTATGCCAAGATCATGGGATGTGATAAATATTGATTTACTCTGAAAACTATAATTTATGGAAAATGCATATTTTTCTAAGTCCGCATTGAGTAGATGTGCTGTGTTAACAATTCCCAATGCATTGCCACCCTGTACATCTCACCGTCAGAATGTTCCAGAATGCTCATTCAGTGGTGTATGTTCTCAATGGAGTTGTCAAGTGTGCACTCAACAGGCTAGGAGGTCTTGAACTTCAATTTTGAATTTAAGGTGCCATTTAATTTTCTGTAACTGAGGACTGAATGTGCGGCCCATGAAATGATAGCCTTCTTAATAATCTGGCATTTTCACATGATGACCACAGAAATAATGACAGGATTGGCTCACATCAGCTTCCATCATAGCAGCCCATGACACCCAAGAAATTCAGGGTTTGAAAGAACATGTTACAGCAAAGATGATCGCATCATCTGCCATGTATCTTAAAACTCACCACTGTGACCTCCCATTTTCAACTTTAATTTCCATCTTCTAGTTGAAAGCCTGAAGTTGCCAAAATTGCAGGCATGATGCTGCTTGCTTGTTCTTAAAGAAAGAAAGCAACCACCTCTTCCTTTGAGTTCTGAAATGCCAACTTCTGAATTTAAGATTTCAGTGACAAGCAGCTCCATGAAATAAAAGATCACATTGAATTTGCCTAATGTTTAAAAGGCTGCTTCTAAGTGAAATGGAATGGTGAGAAACAGCTAATTCTCAAAGCAGCAGCACCTGCTATGCTACCAACTAGAGGCAAAATTGCACATTTATTTTTCTTAGAGTTTCAGAGTTCTTAGAGTTTTGTTTCTGAGACCACAGACAGATCACCTCTGTAAACCTTAGTCTAGTTCTTCCTTGCCATTATTCTTTTTGCTTATTGAGTTTTGTTCTGGGCTCTTTTTATCACATAGATGATAAGTATATAAATTATAACATGATACATAATATGCTCTGTACATATACTCTATAATATATGAATATTATTCATAGTAATATAGGTCAACTTTTTGTCCCTAAGTTTGAGAAATCAAAACCAAACAATAGCAATTAATAATCACATCTAGAGAGGTAGGGCCAGGAAAGCTTAGATTAACTTTATATTAAAAGATACTTTATGTTTATTATTTTAAAACTCTTTTATTCACAGTTTTATGAACTCCAGAGTTCCTCAAAATTTGTAGCATAATGTCCAACTTAGGACATGTGTATACTCTGGATTGCTACCAAAAGTTCAAGATAACTGTATATATAGATACAAAAAAAAAATCACCTAGGGCTGTATATGTAAGTATCCTCTTTCCCACATACCAGAGCACAATTCCAACATTAATTCTATATATTGCACATGTTACAAAAAGAAAATCCACCTTTAAGTCTGAATTGTTCTTTTTGATTACTGCATTCTGTTCTTTTGAAATTTGTAAACTTGCCAATTCTGTTATGCCTCAGCTCTCATTTTTACCACAGAGTTTAGGAACAATTTAACATTTCAGTTGGCTTTTATAAAAATAGGGGCTTCTAAGAAGTGTTTTCTTCAGCATTAATTACCTTGCTGACTTAGCATAATTCTGGATAGCTGCTCTTTTCCAGTTGGGTTTTTTACAAAGAACACTAACTTGGTTAACTGTTTCTCTTTGTCTGACAACATAAATGTCACCCGGGTAAGAAATAACGATGCCCTATTTTGTAATGAAATCAGCTCAGTAACACAAAGAT
This sequence comes from Zapus hudsonius, assembly GCA_004024765.1. Lineage (NCBI taxonomy): Eukaryota > Metazoa > Chordata > Mammalia > Rodentia > Dipodidae > Zapus > Zapus hudsonius. The sequence goes on from PVHP010001189.1 coordinate 8,533, forward strand.
GAATACCCAACAGGCGGCTATTTTCACGTACATGAAGAAACCCTATTTGAAAAGGCAAGGCTGAATGCCTCAGAAAAGTCATGGTTTTCTTTGTCCTTCACAGATGGCCATCACAGCAGTGACCCTTGGGGCTCCTCCGGTGGGATGAATCAGCCTGGCTATGGAGGAATGCTGGGCAATTCTTCTCATGTTCCACAGTCCAGTAGCTACTGTAGCCTGCATCCCCATGAGCGTTTGGTAAGACAGACTGCCGTGGGGTGGGCAAGACGCAGCTACTCTCTGAAGTTCCTCTTCCTGTGCACACGGACTCTGCAAATAGAGGCAAAAACAGCGCAGTCCTATTATTCTCACGGTTGCATTGTTTCTGTGATCAAAGACACAGCAGAGGCAAATCACCTTTGTAAGCCTCCATTTAGACCTTCTTTGCCGCTGTCCTTTTGTTTATTGTGCTTTGTTCTGGGCTGTCTTTATCTCAACCTTGGCTTCTTTGGTACAGAAACCACTGCCTTGGAGTTGCAGGATGTCAGCAGTGGCAGTTCTGTTTCTTTGTTGGTTCTGAAATTTTGAAGGATGCAATTGGAGGGTGGAGTGAGAGTGTCTTTGAGAGCCGGCTCTGCGCTTCCCACAGGGTTTTCCATGTCAGCTTTGACCTCTTGTGACCCACTAGAAAGAGTGCATTTTCTAGGCACTTTGTTGGTCGTGGCAACCATGGGGTTTCCACATAGATCAAATTCCTCCTTTCTCTATTTTTAGCCTTGAAGCCACACACCCCAATCTGCCATTCGTCTTCGGTTTTACTTTTCTCCAGGTGAAAACTTGTGGGCTGTAAAAAGTGAAGGGTTTTTGTGAGTAAAGGTTTCCACTTGGCCTACGTCCTGTACTCATGTCCCTTCAAATGTCCTGAAGGAAGCAGCTCATCTGACTCTGTACACTCAGCAGCTCCCACAGCTCAGATCTACTCATGAATAGTGGAAGAGTCTAGATCAGTGGGTATTTGGGTTCTATGTCTTGATGCCATAACATACCAGGGACATGTCTGAACCTTAGTCCTACAAATGCAGAAGGTGTGGCTGATGCAAGGAAGCACAGTGGTGAGTGCACCACCTCTTTATGTCTCTCTATTTTCTTTTCTCATCGCAACATTTATGATCCTTTTTCTGTTTGATGAGGGGAATAAGACTTTCTGGATTTCTATGGCCTACATCGTCTTGTTCTCAACCACTGTAGATACAGATCTTTCTCTGATGACCAAAAAGGTTCTAGGCATTGAGACTGATGGTATCCTCACAAGCACATACATGACACATTGTGGTCACGTACCTTCAACTCCCCAGTTCATGCAATGTGGTTTGTCTAATGCTTTCACTTCACCACCATCTTCTACTTTCCTAGGAACTCATGAGCAAAACTGATATGGGTTACTGATAATTAATATTTGTACACAACAGAGAGAGAGAGAGCGAGAGAGAGAGAGAGAGAGAGAGAGAGAGAGTTTTGGAATCCCCTCCCCCTCCTCTGAGTTCATGTCCTCTAATGCCAAAGAATTGTATACAGGGACAGAATTAAATTTTAATTACACATTTATTCTAATTTAGTAAATTAGGAAAAGGGGAGTCTGATGGGGAATTCTCCCAGTCACCATGTGAGAAGTTACAGAGTTCTCCAGCCACTAGTGTGGGGAGAACATGTGTCAGAGAGTTAACAAAACTTATATTATTTAGCTGAATAAGCAGCCAAAGAAAAAATAGCAGAAAGCTCCCTTTATGAGAAAGAGATTCATGAGAGAAAGTCTGGAGCCTGCCCCCCACCCAGCCAATAGCTGGGGTGGGGGTAGGCCTTACCTCACTGAGGCCTGGGTCAGCAGTCCCCTCTACTCCATTGCCACGTGGAAGAAGAAAAGAGAGCTCACTTCCTCTAGGGAAGAGGATTTAAGTTCTTCTCAGGTGAGTCAGAGAGACAGCTGATTGGTTCATATTGACCAATCAGTTTTAGCACCTAGGTTGTAGCTCTAACTAGACACCTACCACTCAAGGGGGTGGGTGTTCCCTGAAGACCTGACCATCACAAAACCAGGAAAGTTTGGACTACTGATACAATTTAGGGCACTGGATTAAAATGTTAGAATTTCTAACCAGTAAAGCGCTATCATTCGATGTTTATTTTCCTTCTCTCCTATAATTTTTTCTTTCCTCTCCAATCATACTGTAGAATTTTGCATATATAATTTGATTTTTCTCCGATTAAGTTCACTGCATGGTGAAGAGGAACCTTTAAAATATGCTCTGATGCATGAAAAGTATGATTTCACATTGGAAGCCAAGGACATTATTTTTGGGAAAGGTTTTAATGAATTCTCTTCAGAGAATATTACCAAGCAGAGAGAAAGATCATTTGGAGGCAGTGGACCCACTCAGTGGGCCATATGAGAAGCTATGTTGCTAATGCCCCTCAGCTCTTCTCATTCTTAGCAAATTTCAGAGTGGGATTCTCTTCTTACAGGGTAAATGAATAAGGCTTCTGGTAATGTGTCCTAATGAGTTTTCCCACTGAGAGTGGAACTATTGGATTATTACATCTAGTTAACATTGTAATCTCAGTATTTAGTCATGTGACAGTCTCACTGTACCTTGAACAGGAAGGAGCAGTCAAGGTCTTTTCACTTGAACATAGCGAGAGCTCCACAGGCAGCATTTGGATAGTCCCATACTGAACAAAGAGCTAGTTGATGAAAAAGAAGAGAGATTTCCCTGGGGGGTATAATTTGACCATGACAGCATTATCTCTAAAGGTAAAACATTTTAGAAACATTCCTGCCTTCATCATTTCATACTAGGTCATAACAGAATGTTTAATTATAAAGCTTAGAATCCACAACTGTCAAGTCACGAGCTGTGAGTCTTTTAGCCCCTTTACTTTAGCTTCTGATGGCAGAATCCCACAGCCAATCACTGCTTGTTGCGGATACGCACATCAAATCACTCTGGTGAATGGAGTGTGTGGTTAGGCTTTGGAATGGATTGTTGTTCAAAATTTCAGTTCGGAATGACTTGGCAGACTTCTTTTTAAAAATAGGATGAAGTCGTCACTGTCTGGCATGATTGAGGTTTGGCTTATGCCCTGCAGAGGTTGTATTCTGTAGTAGAAAGGAAGTCCTGCTGTCTTTATTTTTGTCAACGAAAACCTTACCTTAGTACCCTCAGCGACCATCGAAAAAGTGGCATTTCTGTTGTAACTTCTCAGGAGTTGGATGCTGCTGGAGTCTCATAACCATATATATAATGCATGGAAAAGCCCCATAGCAAAGAAGTGTTTTTCAACAATAGTGTCAAGGTTGTAAAAACCGTGCCTCAGCCCAAAGCATGTTTTTTTAAAAGGCGAAAGATTTATTCGATATGAAGAGCATGTTTTTCAAATAATTTTATTTTCATAAAAGCATGCTGGCACCCTTGTAAAGAAAACTAACTGATCCTTCAGCTGTGAGTCAACAATGATACAAGGGAAAGCTTAAATGATACTACGTAAAGGATTTGCAGGTAGACACGGGGCTTTTCAGTTTAGAAGAGTTACGTCAAGTCAAAACCAACACCAGAAGGAGAAGCTTCTATTGTTCAAACATACTGATATAATTCTTTTCATGCTCTTTTTTGATTGTCTGTGAGAAGAGCATAAACACAATCCTAATTATGGCAATTTAGAGCCCTGTACAGGTCACTTGACCCTATTGAAGATCAGTTACAACCCACCTAATTCCAGTGGGACGACTGCCTCTTAACATTTACTGGAGGATCATGTCCAACCAAAGCTGATTTCCACCTGTAGGATGTGTTCCCAATTATGCATTTCCAATCTCCAATCGCAATCGTACATCAATGGAGACACTCCCAATGCAAGCGTTTCCAGCACATGTTCCTTCAACAGACCCAAGGCATCTGTCACTGAGTCTCATGTGGAACGAAATAAACACTGAGCACAGACAGCCGAGACACTGCTTCCTAGCAGGCAAGATGGACGGCAGTAGCCTCTGCAGCCTCTAGGGCTGATCCCAATCCTCCACAGGACCCGTTTGCAATCGCTAATATTCTCTGTGCTGTGTTTCTTGCATCCCTGAGTGACAGTGGTTTTCAAGATAGTGTTCATCGAAAATGATCTAGTTAAAATTTCATTAATTCTTTCAGCATCTTGTTTTCTATGAGTTTCTAAAAATGACTGCTTTAACATGGGTTCAGTTGGTTTTCCCATTAAAACCTATGAGGATTTTTTTTTTATTCTTTGCACTTTTTATTTTTATTCCCTTTGTATGTAGTGTCTTAAACCATCTCTCTTTTTACAGGAAGTTAATAGGGTCCAAAAAGTCCCCCTGATATGATTCCTTTTTCCTGCCCACCTTCTAACTATTATTTAAATATTTATTTAATATTTATTTTACATTTTATTTAATAGTACTTATTTAATAATATTTAATTAATTAAATTAAATTTATTTAATATTAATTTATTTAACTTATTTCAATATTTTATATAATTATTTCTCCTTTTTGACTTTGTATACTTGGGACTACTATATAATTTGTCTATTCTCTGAAACCCCAGCATGCAGTCAGCTGTACAAAGGTACAGTCACTGCCTCGTCTTCCCTGCCCACTTGATTAGGGTCTTTAGCATGAGGACAGTCAGCGATTCCCGCTCTGCAGGCTTGGGCAGCCCATGGCCTTGCCAGTCATTCATGGTACCTGTTCCGTAGAATAGCTGCACTCCAGTCTTTAGAGAAAATTTTATGGGCAACATGGGTGACTTGAGCCACACAGAGAAATGAGTTTGTCAGGTGGCCTCAGCGAAGTGCATTACTTCTACTTTTCTACTGAAATTACACGATGCCACATTCATGGAGGTGATGCTTTCTCGAAGATCCATGTAGCCTTGGTACACCTACAACGGGTTTATGTCCAAGACGTGCAGTAGTCTCTCGAGTCACACGTCAACCCCGTGTTCATTTGCATACACTGCCATTCCGTGCTGACTAGCCAGCCACTAACTGTGGCTCCATCACCTCCCCTTGAAGAGTTTGTAGGGTTGGATGTGGAGCTAGAACACCAGCAGGGAACACTAACATGTGGCTAGAGCTCTGGCACAGAGCAGAGGCAGGTACAGTAGTGACTCAGAAGAGCTCCAGGAAACCCGAAGCGGGGAAGGACTCGTCCAGGTTGGGTGGAGCTCAGCATGGTTCCACGTTAGTGAGTTAGCACCAAGAAACGCCTTTCGCTCCGCATGAGCAGATGTGGACTTTGTCAACCCTCAACATCAGCAGCGTCCACGATCTCTAAACGTCTGTTAGTGGTTCAGTCAAAGTCCATAGCCATTCTCTGTGCTTAAATTAATGTTAAAACGTGATAATTGTGATATGATAATGAGTCATAGCCCACTGAGTAAATATCTTTCTTTTACTTCTCTGGGACTCATCAGAATGTCTGTGAACAGGGCACGAGAGCGCCCTTTTCAGCTCTTGCTTGTCTTGAAAAGGGAAAGATCTTGGGCCTTGTGAATAGCTCAATCCCCTTACTCGTCTCCCCACCCCAACCTGACAGGTGTCTACCAATTAATTTGCCACCATTCAGGCTTGGTGCTCTGCCCCATGACAGCTAGCTTATTTGGACAACTAACTAGTTTGGTAACTGAACTCGAAGCCAAGCCTCAAGCCACATGACCTTCTGAAGATTCTTCTTCTGCATCAAGATCAAAACAGGGTGTTGTCAGTTCCTTTGGTTACAGTCGAATTCAGTACAAGCCACGGATGTAAGCCTTTGAACATAGTCAGGCTTTAGAGAGAGTCAACCACTGGTTCTTTCAAAACTTTTTCATTGCCATCTTGTTATAACAAGTTATGTTCAGCAAGATGATCCAATTAGGAGGACGAGGATTTGAGATAGAATACACCTTGCCATTGTTGCAAGACCACGGTGAAGTGGTCTGTAACCATGCGGATGTATATACGTCATTGTGTTCATTTTGTAATGGAGCCCTTTGCACTTGTTCAACAGGCCAAAAATGACAGCACGTGTGGTCTTCCCTTTTGAGGTCCCTGAGAGAGAGAGAGAGAGAGAGAGAGAGAGAGAGAGAGAGAGAGAGAGAATGTGTGGGTGTGCCAGGGCCTCTTGCTGCTGCAAAGGAACTACAGACACACTGCTACATATGCACCTGGCTTTACACGGGTGATTAGGGAATTGAACTTGAGGTAGCAGGCTTTGCAAGCAAGTGCCTTTAACTTCCGAGCCATCTCTCCAGCCCTGTTTGAGATGATTTTTAAGTAGTAATTTGTAGATTTAGGGGCCCTGATCCTTCCTCTGTGTCTGCTACACACCCGAACCAGCTCTGTATTTATGTATCTGATTATTGAGAAAATGAGACCTGTCAGATCTAAGCAAGATCCATGGCTGGCTGTTTTGAAATTCTAAAAGCTATCTCCCTTGCAATATGGAGAGCTCTGAAAGAAGTATTGGAAAACCAACTGGCTGAGCAGTCTGTGATTGAACGTGGCCTCCTTTCTCTGCCTCTCGTATAGAGCTATCCATCACACACCTCGGCAGACATCAACTCCAGTCTTCCTCCGATGTCCACTTTCCACCGCAGTGGCACAAACCATTATAGCACCTCTTCCTGCACACCGCCTGCCAACGGGACAGACAGCATAATGGGTAAGTCTCACACACTTCATCCCAGGTGCCCACATTCCTGGCAGGATTTCATGACGAAGGGTCTCTCTTCCCAACTCATAACTCCTTGTAGCCAGGCGGTAAATATTTGTCACATAATTGAGTGAGTAAACAAATGAAACAGTGGAAATAATCGTTGGCTTGACCATGGTCACTTTTTTGATTTTAGGAAAATGAACTGTTACCACTTTGTCCTTATGAGTTACTAAGTAGGCAGGGTTTCAGTGGACCCAGACTCTCCTCCTCTCTGCCTTCTCCAACAATGAACACACAGGTTTTTGTCATTAGACCAACCATGGAAAGTTAGTGAGATAAGGGGCAAACTAGCTCTTAACAGTAAAAAACGGTTTTGAGTTCTTAATGACACAAACGTTCCTGTTCAAATACTTCCTTTGTGGGTCCCAGGATCATTCATGGTCTCGTGAGGCTTGCTAGCAAACTGGAGACGAAACTAGCTGTTTTTGGATCGGAGGGCTCTCCTGTGTGAAGTGAGTAGAATACAGCATAGACGAACTGTAGTCCAACTGGTATGGCATCCAGGTATTCACCACTTCCCACACGCCAGTCAAGCCTTATCTGTGATAGGCCACTGTCTTCCAAAGACAGTGAAATCCTCCGGTGACTATAGACACGTGGGTGAGTTTGTCCTTTGGAGAATGCCGCATTGTGGCGTCCTTGAAGAGAGAGTGTGAGCTCTCCTGGGAGAAGTAAACTTCTGGGCAGCAGTGGACCAGAACAGAGCCATGTGCAGCTGTCATGAGTGAGTCGGGGCCAAGAAGATGGTTACCACAAAATGCGCCATCTCCTTATCTTCCCTGATGCCCGTCAGGGAACTTCAGGGTAGATGCAGCCCTCCCAGCTGTGTCTCTCTGGGGACCTTAGGTAGGTGAGCTGCTGCCCCTACAGGGAAGAGGTTAGAAGGCAGCCACCCACTTCTGGATGGACCTTGATACCCTTGTCGTTGAGATGCTCTGGTCACCTCCCACTGGGGTTCTAACTCAAGTCCACTCTTGGCTTGTGTGTTTGGTTACTTTGCTTGTCACTGTAACCAAATACCTGGCAGAAGTTACTTAAGTGAGAAGAAGGTTTTTTGGCTCACGGTCGAAGAGATACCATCCACGTGGCGGGCAGGGTTGGTCGAAAACTGGAGCTCTGTCCATGGCAAATGGAGCTTACACTCCAGCCTCTTATGTCTCGGAGGGCCGGGAAGCCCAGCACATCTATCGCGCTGCAGGACGGCTCCTCCTGGGCCATGCCTGCCAGATAGGTCTCTTTTCAAAGGCTCTACACCCAGATCAGCACAACCAGCTGGGGACAAAGTGTTCAAATCCATGGGCCTGTGGGGGACATTTCACATTCAAACCAAAACAGGTGGCCTTTGAGGTCGCTCCCAGAGGGTCCCTAATGGGATGCTCAGTGTATGTTTCTGAGAGAACATTGTGCTGCTATTTTTTTCCTCCTAGCTTTTTGTAACTTTTACCTCTTTGAACTTTGGAAAATGGTGTGAGTCACTTACAGGGGAGAGTGTTTAATGGAGATGTGTTTTTGAAATGTTGCAAATATTTCTGCATAAATAATACCCTCTCTGCTTATTTAGTAATTTAGTTCCCACGTGAGAGGAGCCATATAGCGGGCCTCTGTCATGTCTCACAGAGAAGTAGATTGAGGAGAGAGTTTCTATTGTTGGAATTTTTCAAAGGAAAGCTCATCCAAGCGTGTTGCACTAGTTTGACCTTGGAGAGCTCTGGACAAAGGTCACACGGGGGAAGTTTTGTTAGCTATCAGTGTAGCTGGAGCAAATTTGCAAAATAAAAAGAAAGAACGCAAAGTACAGAACCGAAAGAGAGAAGCATATTTCACTTCAGGGTGGTTTTACGAATGGAAAGCCCCTGTCTGCAGTCATGCAGTCGCTTATGAAGGGTGACTGGTCACTCATCCTCTTACTGGACAGATTTCCTGTCGACTTGTGCTTTGAGTCATTTTCTTTTTACAGAAGATATGAAGGTGGAGCAGACCGTTGAGTTGAGGAAAACATACTCAGTCTTTGATGAATTTGTGCTCATTCTGAGAGCTGCCCTATGACCTGGGGTGGAAGGATCTTCTGGAGCAAGTTCTCCTCTCTGCACCCTGGAAAGCCTAGTTCGGTCTCTCTGAGCTTAAGTCCTTTGACTGGGACACTGGATCTAGGCAGAGCGGAGCCATGGGTGACTTGTACACGTTAAGGCCTCAGCAACACACTGAGCAAGGGTTTCATTTATTATAGACTACAGAGCTCTGTGGGAGGGTCGAGAGTAAAAGGCAATTTAAAAACTTGCAGTTGAGTTCGAGGCCACCCTGAGACTCCATAGTGAATTCCAGGTCAGCCTGGGCTAGAGTGAGACCCTACCTCAAAAAAAAAAAAAAAAACTTCCAGTTTAACAAGAGAAAAAGATGGGACTTTTTAGAACCCAGAAAAAGTCTTTTTAGAAAATTTATCATATAAATTGTTCCACAGAAGTCAATTTTCTTATTAAAATCTATGAGATCCATAATATTTTAGGAAGTAAGTACCACAGGGTAACAGCTTTTTGGAGAAACGAGCCCTCACTAATTTGCATGAATACAGAAGTGACTTTAAGGGAGAAGACTAGGGCACCTGTGTCCTCCGGTGCCTCCCGGACAGACTCAGAGGCCGGTTGAAGTGCAAGAAGAAGCCTCAGCCATCATGGGCCGCGTGGCTCGTGCTCTTTGTGCTAGTGCTCGGAAGCTTCTCGAAGGAGTCAGTGATGGCAGTGTGTCCACACACCAGGAAGAGAGGCTCTCTCCCGTGGTGTCAGCAAACAGTATGGATTAATAGGACCCATCTGTAGACTTTTGAAAATATTTGGCATGTACTCACTCATTCTGAAATGCAGGAAATAAAGAACTAGGATGTTGCCTGTATCTCAAAAGAACAAACAGAGCTAATGAACTAATTGATAAATAGAGAACACATCGCCTGACACATGTTTGAGATTACACACACGATTCTGTAGAAAATAACTGAGCGGTGCTAACTCTGTAAGAATGGGGTTCGAGCCCTAACACACGGACATCGCATTCTCTTCAAGTTCCCTTGGAGAAGTTGCAAGGCTGTGCGGTCTTTTCATACACTCCATGGATGCCTCAGAAAGGTGGAATTTTTTAATTCAGAAGTCTGATGCCCTGTGTCTCAGGTTCATGTGATAAGACGCCATTTGGATGGTCTGCAGTTGTCTTGAGTTGACAACACAAGCTGACGGGGCCTAGACACACAAGCTGTAGAGCCGTCAGAAGGCAGGCCTCCTGGACCTGCACTCCCTGTCTGTTTTCTGCACCTCAAAGATGAGCAGTGCTCGCTGAGTTTTGGGGTAGCTTATCAGTTGTTCTGCTTAGAGATGTGACTATGGATTCTTGTTTTGATATGTTTTGCCCTTTAATGCCCAGTGCTATTTTTTTTTTTTTTTTGAGTTCTTAATGACACAAACGTTCCTGTTAAAATACTTCCTTTGTGGGTCCCAGGATCATTCATGTTCTCGTGAGGCTTGCTAGCAAACTGGAGACGAAACTAGCTGTTTTGGGATTGGAGGGCTCTCCTATGTGAAGTGAGTAGAATACAGCATAGACGAACTGTAGTCCAACTGGTGTGGCACCCAGGCAAGGTAGCAGCTTTTGGAGTCCCTGGGAAGTCATCTGCATCAGAGCCCTTCGGCTTTGCTCTTAAATACCCTTTCACCATCAGGTAGCAGGCGTGTCTCAGTGTGTCCAGCCAGGTCTGCATCCCAGAATATCCACAGTGGAGGCAAAGTAGGAAGCCCCTAGGTGGTAGCTGGGGAAAAAATAGGGAAATGTCTGCAGGGTCATGGCTGCCTCCATAGCTTCCTTCTCCTTTGATTAAACAGCCCCTGCGATCGAGATGAGCTTCACAGTGTATCCCTTGTGGTGTGGTGTGGGAGCCTCCACTTTCCCCTCCCCGCAGAGAAATTGGACATTTAACATCCTAATGCTTATAGTAACTTCTGTTGCTTTATTAGTCTTTGGCTGGCCTATGGCATTTCATGCTCTTAAGCCTCCAACCAAGTAGGAACTGGCTACAAGATTGAGTTAATAGACCACGTGCCAAAGATTACTCTGGAATATCTTTCTAGTTTGTGAGTTAGGCTGGCTTACACAGTGCTTACTTGTCATGACATGCTTGTATGACATGACACATTTTAGGATGTGGCTTTCTAGTGGAGACATCATGGCCCTTTTCTCGAGAGATTGGTTTCATGCTAATTTTACTATTAGACTAGTCACATAATATTCTCTGTATTTTAGAAGGATCTTGACTCTTGAAATACATTTGGGGGGTGACCAGGCGCAGAATGGAGGAGCGAGATTCATAGTTACCACGACACCAGTGGAGAGCAGTAAATGAGTGTGATTTAACCGTGTCCCCGCAGTCATGAAGCCCACCTGTCCCTCAGATATGCTGGAGCCCTTCCCAGCGTGCCTTAGTAGTAGATGGCAGCTGATATTGGAGTTTCTTCTAAAAGTGTTGTAGGAATGCTGGAAACCAAGCTCATGGCATGGCCGTGCTTCTACTCCTTTAATAACCTGAGGGTCACTGGGACCCACTTAGAAAAGTCTGGTCCAAAAGCAGCCCTCCTTCTCGAGCAAGTTCACAGGAAGGGGGCTGTGTGTTCCCTGCCTTGGGTTATGGGTGTGCAGTAAAAAGGAAACACATTTTCCAAATTCTGATTTTGAGGGTTGATCCCCAGGCACCGCTCATCCTGGTGTTTGTTTGGGGTGTGTTCTGATGGGAGTCACCATCTCCCCAAAGCGGAAACTAACAAGGAGTGGCCCGAGCCTGAGCCCAAGTACCCTCCAGGGAACTTCATCCTCTAGTCAGCAGAAGCACCTGTGTTCAAGCCCTCTAACAATACTCCTACAAAATGACAGCTCGTGTTAATAACTGCTCATCTTCCATTCATATTCATGTTACTGCTCAGCTTAGAGACTGATTATTTTTTCTCTTGAGCAAAAGAAATTGATTAGAACCAAAATAACACAAGAAGTTGGTGTAGTCATGACCGAGTAAAAGCAATAGTTTTCGTCTTTATCTCTGTTACATGGTCATTTCTAATAATAAAATTTTACAAAAACTCGAGACTAGAATAGCAACCAAGTCTTAATTCATTAAGGCCAGAAAGGTGGATTTGATATGTGTTTTGCTAAACATGTCCCATTTCTCAGCGCCAAAACAAAATATTATGCCATTAGAGTTAAAAATATATCTTTGTTCTAATTCCGTGTGTCCTTTGAAATATCGGTCACGCAAATAAAAAACTCTTTAAGAGAAGGACTCATCTCACTTAACATGTTTGGGGAATCTTGAATATGTGTCCCCTCCAGTGTTTCCTGGAACAGAACAAAAGGCATTCCAAGTGAAATGGTAGACTGGTCCCAGTAAACCAGTAAAGGCCTTTGAAATTTAAGCCCTTGGGTTGGGCTGTCCAGCTGTTGCAAGGTAAAATGGCTTCCTGTTCAAAAGTAGTTTGTTCTTATCAGTGGCTCCATGAGTAGCCGTTGGAGCTTTCTGGAACATTTTCATGACCAGATGAGGTAAGGGGTAGATTCTATTTTTAATTCTACTTTCTGAGTCTTAATATCTCTTTGTGTAAAACATATACGCATAAAAAGCTTAGTTAGAAAGGTATAGTTTCTAAAAAAAATTATACTAAGCATATCTTGTCTCTTCTAAAGAATGATTTTATGTGATGCATAATGTTGTTAGAATATATTCAAGTCTCAGGCTGGAGAGATGGCTCAGCGGTTAAGGCACTTGCCTCAGGTGCCTAAGACCCCAGGTTCAATTCCCCAGGACCCACATAAGCCAGACCCACAAGGTGGTGGCCCTGGTGTATTCTCTCTCTCTCTCTCTCTCTCTCTCTCTCTCTCTCTCTCTCTCTCTCTCTTTCTCTCTTTCTCTCTCTCTCTCTGCTTGAAAATGAATAAATAAAATATTTTTTAAAAAAGAATATATTCAAGTCTCCTATTTTTGTCATGAAAATAGGTGGAGTTTTAAATTTATAATTTAAATATAACATATTAATGAAAAGATAGTGAAATATTGCCTCAAAAAAGACAAATGCCTCCAGATACCATAATGCATGTTGATAAAAATACTAGCGATATCTATATTTTCATTATATTCCTTTTAGATATATTCAGTTTTTAAGCTCTTTGGTGTATAAATTCTCAGACTAGATATAATTTCAGTTATATTTTAACTAAAATATTTAAATATGCTCATCATCTTCCCAAGTTGCTTTTTCACTGGCCCAAATCTATTGATAGCAGATGCTCATTTCTTAGAATTTACCTATAGCTGTAATCTTGAGTACTGTTCACTCATATATTTTCATATCATAAATTTGTGGTATGGAAAAGACAAGATTTGTTTGCTCAGAAGCGATTGTGCTTCTTTTGTCTTTAGGAGTGAGCAAGTGAGAGGGTGCAGAGGTGACAGACAGGCCAGTGTGTTCATGTAAAGTAGCCAGCATGGCTCACCTCTTCCAAGCACTTTCCATGTGACTGATCACTGCATGCTAGAGGTCTGGAAAGTGGTAACACAGGTTGGATAAAGGCTCTCCAGTCAAGAAGGCGGGGAATTGTTTTTAATTATGCAAGAATGGACTGAAAGTTTGCTTGAATTTAGCTGATGATTCCTAATTTCTTTTTCTTGTTTCACAAAGTAGTGATGAAAATTCCTCTAAGAACTTTAATAGATTTTACTTAAGTATTATGTATTATGTTTATTTGCTAGAAATGAGGCCTTAATCAATGCAATATTGCCCAAAGTTCAGGCATGTAATATAAAGTATAGCATAACCAGAAGAATACTGGTTAACTCACTTTACCATGTGGTTGGTTCTGAAGACAAGTTACCTTCAAAAAAGAATTATCTTTGTTATACACCGGTCATATGTATCTTATGAATAGTATCTTTTATAGATAAAAATAAAAGTTTAAGGTGGTGCAGATAAGCTTCATGAATATTCATACTTACTTTGTGACTGAAATTGGAGACCATTTGATTTCAGTAGCCTAACATTCAAAATTTATAGTATAAACATAGAGTAAAATATGTAAAGTATATGATATTTCATATATTAGTATACTCTCTGCCCGTGAGCCAGGCCATCGATAGACTTGCTGTTACTCTTGTTCTAAGCACTGTAGAACAGTAAGAGGGAGGCGGGTGTAAGTTACGAAGGTAATGCAACCTTGTATGAAGAAATGCAGGGCTTAGAGGAGCAAGTCCTGAAGCTGTGCGTCTTCTCAGCAGCGTTGACCACCAAGGGCTGGCTTGGTACCAGTGATCAATAGCTACTTGTCAGCAACTGGGGGAAATAATAGCAACTAAGACACTGTCTTTTAAACCAAGATGTCAAGTTTATATTTTATCTGTAAAAAAAAAATGTAAAATGACTATATTTGACATCTACCTCAGCAAACAAATTAACGCTAATTAAAGATTAATGTGTTGTAATTAGCATTAAAAAAGCGATTAAATTGTGAGTAAATGGACCAGGAATAGAAAATTGTTAGATGTCTCACTGCCTGGTTTTCATATTGGGCCTTTCTTTTGTTTTCTGCAGCGAACAGAGGGAGCGGGGCGGCAGGCAGCTCGCAGACTGGAGACGCTCTGGGGAAAGCGCTTGCTTCGGTGAGGAAATATTGACATTGGACTCTGCAGGCACCACCGTAGGCGGCTGAACTTTAATCAGAAGTGGACATTTGGAATTTTAGAAAATGAATGGCAAAGAGCTTTGATGCGGAAGGAAATGCTGGCTTCCTCGCAGAACCATCGCTGGGGATTTTTGAGGAGGAAGCTGCTTGTCTCCCACTTATGGCTGGTCTCACTCACCTCAATTCTCCTGATACTTAGCACCCTCAGTGAGGGGCTCCCCGAGACCCTGTGGGCCTTGTGACTCATAGATTTTCTGTGTGCCGTTTCTTTCCCTGTTTTTGTTTCTCATCTCTGTAAAGTAGTACGGACCCGCCGACTGACTAGGCAAGTCAGTTCCGAAACAATGTAGAAAGGACATTTAAAAATATCCATATAACAATAGCTGAGGTCACTTTCCTTTGGCCATCCACGGACAGGAAGCTGGATGTAATATTTCTTATCTGCTTCCCAGTGGCAAAATAACATTCCTTATTTTTTTGAAGCACTATCCCTGATATTTCCCTCCAAGACTAAATCTGATCATTTACACTTGTAAGTGGAGATTTGCTCTTCTAACATTTCGTGTCTTTAGGTGTCCTCCCTACCATTGTGAGCATAAAATACATCCAACTCCTGTTAGCATTGTTCTAAGTGAAGGTACTCCTTTAATCTGGGCTTTCATGCTGGGGATTCAAATGTCCTACTTGGAGTACCGAAGTGGGGGAATAACACTCTCTCTCTCTCTCTCTCTCTCTCTCTCTCTCTCTCTCTCTCTCTCTCTCTCTCTCTCTCTCTCTCTCTTCGAAGAAGTAATGCTGTCCAGCCTATGGTTCTGCAGAAGTGGGGAGCATTAGGAAGTGTCATCTAAGTGGCTTGCCTGTGTCCTCAGACAGTTGAGGGCAGGAAAAGGATTAGACCTAGAGTATACTGACCCCATTTATTTTCCCACCATGCCCTACCAACCACCCCAGCAAGTCTTTTGCAAGGTTAAAGTCATTTTATGTTTAAAATTTAGAAGATGGGTACTATGTTTAGCTGCTGCCTGATGTGTTTGAAATGAAGTGTGTCAAGGATTCATGGTTCAGAACTGTTATTTATTCGTGATAAATGAAGATTTCTCTCTCCATTATTTTCAGATCTATTCTCCAGATCATACCAACAACAGCTTCTCCTCAAACCCTTCAACTCCCGTTGGCTCTCCTCCTTCCCTCTCAGGTACAGGCTCCAAGTCCCATTTCACCATAGTAGTGGGCTGGGAAAATGATGATCTTTTTAGACAAACAGGGAACATTAAAGTCTTACTTCTAAAACTTCTCTTAGCTCTGCGGAAGACATCCAGTAAACTCTACATTCTAATGTCTCAGATGAAATAAAACCAGTTAATATAGTCATGTACATGTAGGTGATGTAAATGGATCGTTTCTGACACACATTTTAGCCTTCCCTAATCCCATTGGCATATTTTCAGAAAACTAATTTTGTAAATAAACTTTAGAGTCAAGGTAAAGGGGATGCTCATCATTACAATGTAATAAATCAACATGAACTATGACTTCAAATTGAATAATTATAATTTCTAGAATTATTTTTGTAAATCATTTCACTTTTGGAGGTGCATTTAAGTAATCCATTGCCCTTACAATGCAAATGTTTCTGGAAAGCCTTACCTGGTCCTGGCTCAATTCTTCCAAAAAAGGCAGGTGGTTTTCAAACAAAATCGGGTTTCACATATACCTGATTGTAAACTGACCTCCTGGCTAGCATTGATGTATACTCAAATATAGGCATTACTCCTTCCATGCCCCTGTCATACACATCATTCAGGCTGGGCTCTGGATAGAGAAAGAGCAGTTTCCAGTGCTGCCAAGCATTGAGGATGGATGACCATGGCTTAGATGGGATTTCACACCTACCTTTTCCAAGGTCCTGTGACATGACAGGGACCACAGCAGGAAGAAGATGGGGCAGCTGGATTCTGAAGTCCGTGGATCCAGAGTGGCGAAGCTCAAACTGGGAGGAGAGAAATGATTTAGGAGACTTAGGAAATCTCCCCGTGGCCCACACGGAAAGTGAAGCGTGGTGCAGCCTTGCTCTTATGGCTTGGGACCTTCCACTCTGAAAAAAGTATCTGTTATCCTTCCGAATTGGAGAGGACTCAGGCTCAGAGAACTTCAGTGTCTGTTGGAGCAGAGCTTCGAAGCAGGTCTACCTCCACATTTGCCCCTTCTAGCAGGGACATCAGCTCTGTGATGTTGAAGAATGACTATAACTGACGTCTTCTGACGCCCTGGTTTTGCAGATCCGTGAGTGTGAGGTCTAGGAAGGTTGGATGGCTTGCCAAGGTTATGCCAGTACAATGACAGAGCTTGGACAGGAATCTATTAACTGACCATTCAGCTGCTGACCTTCAGGTTTGGAAGGGAAAGTTAGGATGTACAATCCCTGGTCTGTGCCCCTCCCTTACTTATCAGGGAAGCCCACCGCTCAGCCTCAGCCACCTGCTCTGGGTAGAAGATACAGACGCAGCCGACGAAGCCCCTTCTTGGGTCCTGATAATACATTAGAGAAGACCACATGTTAGGAAGAAAGAACTTTATGAAGATATAAATGAGGGGACAGATTGCTATTTTCACACCAACGGCTCTGTCCAAATTCTGTCAAGAAAAGTAATTGAGCAAAATATCCCATTTTTATTTAGCATAAAAATATACAGGCATACCCAGAAAAGACAGGAAGAATAGATTTTTTTTAAGTACTAACAGCATCAGGGCACAAGAGCTTGTGATATCATAGCTATTATTTTTTTCTGTTTTTGAATTATGGATTTTCTCAGTTTTCTACAGTGGATATGAAAATTTTAAATCAATTTAAATTTAAAATTAGATATAGACTATGTACTCTAATAGGTGTCTTTACTTTCCAATTTAGTATATCATAAAAATGATTTTGGAAGAAACATAATTGCTGCTGTGATGGAGTTTTCTGATTTATGAGATGTTCTACTTTGGTGGATTACTGTTAACAGAATTTATTTCTGTAAGAAGTTTCTCATGGAATCAGTGGAAGAGTTTGAGCAGTGTTCTGTTCAGCTGTTAGCATGCCTGCCTATGCCAGACACGTGCAAGTCTTCAGGTTCATCTCTGCCCATCGACCCTAGTGGGGGAATCGTGGTGGAAACCCACTTGCCTGTACCTCTTCTCTGTCCCTGGAAAGTCTCCTGACTCTACAGTGACACATCTCTCCCACCAGCAGCTCTGCTAGCTGGCTGAAATTTAGACCTACTTCTTTTAAGGGAACAACCCAAGGATGTCCGTGTAAAGTGCACCCATTTGGCATTTAAAATTTTTTTCTTGGGGATGGGAAGATGGCTCCCCAATTAGAGGTGTTTGCCTGAAAATCTTTCAGCCTGAGTTCTCCCCCCGGCCTCCACCTAAAGCCAGATGCAAAGTGATCCCAAGGGCCCCACCACCTATGGCCATGGAAGCCAGTGTCAGGAGTTTCTGGAAGCTCCAGATCCAGATCCTACTAGAATTGTGCACAGGAAGTGGCAAGAGTGTCAGGAGAGGACAAACTCCCTGTGCCTGTCCATGGGTGTGCATTCGTGCAACACACACATGCACACATCATCCAACCATAGAGCCTCACAATTAAATGTTTTTTTCTTGCCCTCAATTTCTGATCTGAGAAGTTCACATGGATTTATCTTGGTGCTTAATGGAAATCAGCATCTAACAGGACTCAAGTACCAGTGGGTTTAGATGTATAGCGATCTAACTGTAATTCTCATTTTAATTTTAGCAGGCACAGCTGTTTGGTCTAGGAATGGAGGACAGGCCTCATCATCTCCCAATTATGAAGGACCCTTACACTCTTTGGTATGTCCAGCCTGCTCATCTGCAGCCATTTTCCAATCAGTTTTTTTTTTTCCCTCCAAGATTCCTGTTTTCACTAACAATAACATCCTGGTAGGATCACACACACCAGTTCTTTGGAACTAGAGTTCGTAGACCATGCTTGTTTCTGTTTGCAATAGCGACCTGGATATGACTAGAATGGACGTCCAGGGCCAGAAAAATGAGAAGAAATCCCTGAAGGTGTGTCCGCTTCCCCTCTTTAGGAATGACCCTTATCAATGAGTAAACAACTTTCCTGGTACCTCATTGCTAAAGATTGTCTCAGTTGGCAGTTTCCTCTTACCCTCAAGCAAGCACCCACCATTTATGCCCTCACTTCTTATGAGAACTCTTGCTTGTAAAGAAGTGCCCGTTCTTCCTGAGGGAATAAGCCGAACATTTCCATGGGCTTAAATCATATCCCGAATGTATTATGATTCAGTGTCTGGCACGTTCATCTTCCTCAACTGAGTGGGTGGGGCTGAAATTATGCAGGAAGCAACCCTGGTCCATGGAGTGTGGGATGTGGTAGAAACTAATAGGCTCCTCCTGTTTGGTTTCATATTTTGAGATGAAACGCAGAAAAAAGCCGTAGATTTCTCTGTTCATATTATGGTTGACTCTCAGTGATTGAGGGAGATGTGTCCTTTCTTCCTTTCTGACTTGCCCTTTAAAGGAAAATCTAAACATGAAAACATAGAGGTGGCTTTGCCCCCCCATGTCCTTTGCTGCTGTGTATGAGTCATCCAGCTATGTGTGGAGCCAGAAGGCACCTGCACAGAGAAAGCCTGCACGCTGCCGAGCTCCTGCATCGGTAGCCTGCCCCAGTGCCTACCTCCGCTGGCTCTTCTCCATCCATCCATCCAAACCGGCCTTTGTCCAGTAAGAGAACAGGAAAGGCTGGTATTATAGCTCTGGGCCACGACTTCCATTCTTTATCAGTTCTGATTCTGAGGGGACAAGGAGATTCCCAACCAGAAATGCCTCTCCACAAGGCAGCTGGGAGCCAGGAAGTATGCTAGGCATATTTATTACTGTTTTCATGCCTATATTGCACTTGGAATTATCTCATATCTTTCCTATTTTTATAGATTAAAAAGCATCAACTCAGAAGTTTTGTAACTTTTCCTAGGTCAAATAAGTAGCAGAGCGAGCAGTCTAGGGGAGGTCATTTAACTCCCAAGCCCACAAATCAAAATGCTGTGTACCATAGACTAACTCTATTAGACACACATTCTTCCTGTCGGGATAGAATAATTAGAGATTGTTTTTTCTCCTGCAGTAGAGCTGGTACATCTGTTTGCACAGTGCATTAGAAATTAAAGTAGACCGTAACATGTTCTAGGAAAAAACAAAACAAAAGTCCTAGATTTAAATTAAAAAAAAAAAAACACTTAGATTTAACTTTACCATTTCCTGGCAATGTAACATTGAGTCATTAGTTGATTTAATTCCCTTTTTGACCCTCATTTTCATGTCTGGATGGAAGGGACATTATGCCTTCCCTGCCCACAGTACATACCTGAAATGAAGATGGATGAGATGTTATATTTAAAATGTACACTGGCACCCAACCCTTGCTATCCCTTTTGCTCACAGTAAAATAATGCATATATCACTACATGTTCGTCCCCTTCATCAAAAACAATAGCAGAGGCCTTATCTAGTTGAGGAAAGCTAGACTCCTAACTTCAAGAATAAAAAGAGGATGTTTGTCTTTTACATTTAGTAGGTGAGAAATTCTATACTGCCTTGTGGGCTGTGAAGTAGACGCCAGTCCTCAGTAAACAGCCAATTGAAGTCTTTAATATTCTGTAGACTTAAAGCCTCATAACCCTTGGAGTAACAAAAGTTTTTCAATAGTTTTATAAAGCAATATGTACCTCACTACCATATACACACATGCACCCTGGTTTGATCACAGACTGAAAAGCAAAACACAGATTAAAACCTCAAGAAATGGAAATCTGTATACTTTTACCTGACTCTGACTTGAAGAAGATGATTTAATTAGGAAACCATCAATAGGCGGGTCATCTTTCCTCTGCTAAATTATTTTTAGCTCTTTAACCAATGCTTACCAAAATATTCCTCAAATTCAGTGAATATTTTTTTCTCTTTTAAAGTAAATCCAAATTCTCTTTCAAGCTAATGCAGCCCAGTATAGCATATGTACATAATAATGTCCTCAAAGAATTATTAAATTTACTTTGTTCATGAAAAATAGCACTGTAATTTTACCATCACCATTGCCCACTGGTTTTAGGAAGGACATCATTTATTTTCATTGTTGTTCTAAAGGAATAAACTTTATTGGCAACTTATTGAGAAACTCAAAGTAGGGTCTGTGTCAACTCAGAGGTTTACTTAAATAACCTGTGCATACACTTCAGACTAAATCAAATTTCCCATCACTTACTAACCAACAGCAAAGCCGAATTGAAGATCGTTTAGAAAGACTGGATGACGCCATTCACGTGCTCCGGAATCACGCCGTAGGCCCGTCCACAGCTGTGCCTGGGGGCCACGGGGACATGCATGGGATCATCGGACCCTCTCATAACGGAGCCATGGGTGGTCTGGGCTCAGGGTACGGAACCGGCCTTCTATCAGCCAACAGACACTCGCTCATGGTAAGTCATAAAATTTGCAGACGAGTTATGTAGACTTTTAATGTCCAGTGTAAATACCTCTGCTCTTACCTCACACAGGCAGCAGCTCTGTGGACACCCAGGTAGGGTGTAAAATAAGTGTGTTTTGGGGTATTCATGCAAGAGAGTAGCCATCATCACAGCCTTAATTCTGAAACATGTTTGTCTTTTGTGAACAAAAAGGCCCAATTACCATGGAGTAATCATCATCCCCATATTTGTCTGTAACATATTTATAAATTAACCCACGGATTCTGGGTTTACTTCCGATCTTTGGCAGTTACAAACTGTCCTGTGAATGTTCATGCACAAGGTTTTATGTGGACACATGTTCCCATGCTACTTATGTTCTTATCTCAGAATGACTTACTGGGCCGCTGCTGGTATTTTCAATTATTCATCTTGGTGGCTTTGGTCCAAGCATACAACTTTAGTTCCCTTGCTGATAGTTCTAATTTAAATGGGATATATATATATATATATATATATATATATATATATATATATATTAACTGAAAGGAACCAAAGTGATACTATTCAATCTTGTGTATGGGATATAGAGATATGTACAGTATTTGTCTGTGTGCATATACAATATGAGACTATGTAATTTAAGGTATAGAATAGTTTGCCACTGCTTATTTATGAATGAGTCTTGATTCTAATAATGTTTCAGCAGCTTTGTCCACATGAACAAGTGGAATTTCTTTATTGACTGTTATTCTCGAAAGGACTTTGGAAAAAAATTTGGGGGTAAGGATGATTATCAAGACTCAAGAGAGACTTCATAACATAAATATTAAGGGTTAGTTAGTGAGCTGACAGGTGGGTGGAGAATTTAACTTTATTGGTGATTTTTGGTAATTCTCTTCCTTACAGACACTTAGCTGGTCAGTAAACATCTTAGTGTCCTGTTTTGTCCCTTCTTGGGTTGGAAGAAAGTCTCTTCCAATCATTACAGCATCTCTCATTTGAATGGTTCCAACAGGAAATGCAAAGTAACTACAGAGCATTCCAGGGCTCTGCAAGCTCTCACTTGATAGTATTTTTCTGTCCCTCTTTCAATTGATGTTACTTAAAAGACTCAGATGAAGAGTGACATCCTTGGTTATCTCATACTGAAGCCTGCAACCAATTTGAAACCCAAAATATGAGCTTATTAATAGAAGCGATGAACTCACTTCTAAAACGTGGAAAGATGGGCTTCAATTCCAAAGCCAAATCTTTCTCTCTCTTTTTTTCTTACCTTTGATCTCTGCTCTAAAGATTCACCTTTGAGTAAAATTGTCCTTTAATTGGCAGTTGCTAAGACTTTTCAAAAGGAAAATCTAGATTTTCATTTAGCTTGGCCTCAGGTGATGTGTGAAATGCACTTGGGATGCAGATCAGATATTTGTTTGCACAGCTCTTTTTTCTCTAACTACAGTGTTTAAACAATACTGCTTTTAATTAAGAAATCTGGCTTTATTAAAAGCCAGATCTGTGACTTATAACCATTTCTATATATCTGCTCTCAATCAAGAGAAAAATAGTATAATTTCTGTAGCTGTGTTCATTTTGCATATGGTAACCGGATGCGACATGCACCCAGGGCATTGCTTCAGAGACCGTCTTTTCCATAAATACGTAGTTGCTTCTTAAACACCAGATGTAGGTTAAGTGGTTCTTTAACATATTAAACTGTACATACATGCTTTTTTGGAACTATTTGACCTTTGAATTGCCTCCTCTTTGCGTCCCATTCAGAGATGGGAGGGGAAAGAAAAACCTAGAATTATTTTTAGAGTAGGGACGTTGAATTTACCCCCCAGCAGAGGGGAAAGGGAGAGGATAGAAGAGAACAATTTTAAAAGGAAAAATAATTGGCACTATTGTACGGACACCTCTTTGATTTTGGAAAAGAAACATAAAACAGAAGAAATAAAAGTAGCCAGTTTTGCTGATGACGAAGGGTTCCCAGTGACTCTTGAGAAGACTGTAGTAGGGTTAGCCAGACCAGGGCGTCACCCCAAAGACCCCTGTGCCAACAACCTTGGGACCAAACCGGGGTCTTGTCATCTCCCTCCTTTTCTCTTGGAAACTATGGCAGGTCCATAAAATCGGAGCCCCTCAGCCTGAAGCGCTCGTGGGTGTGAAAGAGACTGGGTCGACAAATTTTCCTTGCACAACTAGTATGTGTTGTAAAACAAAAACTCAGGAACAAAGAAAATAGTTTTGAATTTAGTCAGTCTAAAGTTAGCGTTTGACCACTTGATACATTCCAGAATAAAAAGGAAGTTTAAGGGGAAGCAAAAAAAAAAAAAAAAGTCCTTTCCCCCAACAACAAAAAAACAATATTCAAGGATACTGGTAATGTTTTCCACATTTGAATTTTAATACATGAAACAGGCTTGAAACTTGGTCCAGCTGCAGTAAATAAAAACGCAGTGGGAGGTGAGCACCCACCGGAACCAGGCTGCAAGGGCTGTGCAGGAGCTCCCAGCCCCAAGCCTGCCTCCCTGTAGTCGGGGAGTGGAAGGAAGGAGGTGCAGAAGCCTGGGGCTCGGCCCAGGCCTGGCTGTCCCTGAGCATCTCTCCTCGAGAGTTCCTTCTCATTGAGGACCAGACAGCCTTCCATCCTCATGACCTCCACTCTCGCTTCCTCCTGCCCTCCTCCCGAAAATTCACCCAAATGCCTCCTCGATCCCTTGGAAGGTGATGCAAGCGTTTCTTCTGTAGCATCTTGAATTCATGGTGGGGAAACTGCGGCTGTGCCTTGGCCAGTATGTTCGCTCGTTAATTGCTACCATATTGTACTTAGCTTTTGATTCACAAAATGTTTCCCTTGCAGTTCCGAAGTCAGTCGTTAGCAATTTATTAAATAGTAATACAATGAAAGAATTTTTTTCAGTGACATGACTTATGACACTGGAGCGGGTAAATGCCGTGTCCATGGGGCTCTCCAGTTGATATTGCGTGGCCATGTTTTTCTCCTGCTCAGGACCTTTGACCTCTGTTGTCTATAAGCTATGGACCAATTCCACAACCCAGCATGAAGACCTATGGTCCCTCAGCCAAAACTCTTCCAATATGCAAATCCTTTCTAGCCAAACCAGCACGTGCACATGACAGGAATTTGCCTTCTCGGCGATCTTTCTGCTCACTTGTCTCTCTCCATCTAGTTCCCAGCCATCTGGACATTCTGAGAAGATTCTTTCTCTTCCAGGAAGCCTTCCATGGTGCCCTCGCCTGCCCTAGTCATTTTCTGCTGCGATCTCAGGCACGGAGTCATGCGGTTTCTTGAGATTTATCTTAGCCAGCTACACACAGCTGCACATCTTTGTCTAGCTGGGACTTTGTTGTGAGTTCCTTGAGGACCACATTTTATATTTTATCTCCCTCCCAGAAAGTAGATCATTGCTCAAAAGGGAAAAGGGGAAGCCAGCCCTCTCCGGAGGCCTGAGGAGTTGTTGATCCCTCTGCTGTGGCTCTGCCTGAAGTGTCTCCGGCGAGGAGGGCTGTGAAGGGTTGGCAAAATGAACCTCAGGCGGGTCCAGCAGTTAGTTCAAGGCGCACAGCTAGACTGCGGATCAGGGACATTGGTTGGCTCCAAACTCCACGTTCCTTTTCACCAACACACATTCTCCCCAGAGATCACCAGTCCATCATGTCAGAGCTCCTGTGAGGTGTGAAAAGCTTTCGATTTCAAGCCTTGATGATGCTGGTTGGCAGAAAAAGCTTCTAGGTATGGTAGAATCCCACTTGCATTCTGTTCCCTGAAGTGGGGGTCCTCATGCTCAGAAGAAAACCGTCCTTGTCTGTGTACTTTCTCTCCAGTCAGCATGCTCATAGGAAGTGATCAAGAGGCATAATCTTTGCCACTTGAGTCCTTGAGGAGGTAATCTTAAATCAACAAGTGAATTTTCTTACTATAACGGCCTACTTTTCTAAGAGAATCAAAACAGACATCTCCAAATATGGAAAAGAAAGAAGCTGTTCACTAACATAGTTAGAAACTCTCAACAGTTATAAACCCCTCTGCACCTCCGATAGCTCCATAAGTCATGCCAATATTAAATCTTTGGATCTCCTATAGATTATTTAAATAGCAATTTCCAGAAAATAATTTTCTCCATCATTCATTTGCTATTCCTACATATAGATAAGGCCAGCAGGAAACCTTCCCAGTGACTCGAGCTCTCCCTTTAACAGAATAAGAACAAAGCCTATATCAAACATATCTGCAGACAAGCCCCTGTGTGCCCCTGGTTACCTGTGGGGAGACCCAGTACTGTCTTTATAGCCAGCATGCAATTAGTGTGGGTTCTGGGTCTTCTTCGTGCACTCTTCCGTTCCTTTCAAAAACGTTTAGCGGTGCTGGCAAGTACAGGCCCCTTCTAAGTCATGTTCTCCTCGCTGGAGACACCCAGAGTAATAGGATGGACAGATTTGGGTGTACCAGGCCACTAGGCTTAATAGGAGAACAGGGGCATTCTTATCCAGAAGGGAAAGCTCTGTGGCCACTAGGAACAGAAGCACTGTTCTGTGCTAGGTATTGAACTCAGGGCCTTCCACATGTGATGCCATTGCTGAACCACAGAGCTATAGCCTCCAGCAACTCGCATCCCCAGAGACTCCCTTTGAGGACCACCCTCAACCCCCTCCCGGTGAGATTGTGGATTGCATTTCAGAAACCGCTGATATCGGTCAGCGTCCGTCCAGCTCACCTCTTTCCAGTGAATTCTGTTTGAGGTTGAAGGGAATCCATCCAAAGGGCACGTGTGAAGGGAACAACCATCTTGTCCTCTAACTGGCCTGGATCATATAAGTACTCTGACCACGTCTGGCTTCACAGACCATGTACCCTGGTTTTGCTGGTATAGTTCAGCTCAGATCATTGGACTTTGCATTCTGAAAGCGCCCCAGAAATCAGCCCATTGCCCTTTTTTTGCTGCTGAAGACTGACATCTAAGAGGGGGAAATGCTTGCTCATTAATGGCTGAGCTAGTGTTAGAAAGACATGCCAGGAATAACTCTCTCTCTCCGTCCCACACCATCACAGAACACTTCCATCCAAGTTATTGCCAGAACAATATCAACACTGACTTGTTCTAAGAAACATTCTGTACTATGAATATAAACAACGAACCCGAGAGCCCTTCTTACTTGCCCCTCGACTCACAGTTACTGGCTACTGATTTCTGCCAACCATTGCCGACCATGACACAGAGTACCCGTGGCACATTGCCTTGTTGCCTCACTTCCTGGCAGGTTGTCATGGAGAACGCAGAAGTCAGGACTTTTCTGCCTTGTAGACCTCTTCCACAAAGGCATCATCACTTTCAGTTTTAAAAATTCCTCTTGGGTTGTGTACAGACTTCCATCCAATGAAGTTCTGTTTTGCCACATTTCTGTGCAGTCATTGCCATGGGATCCCAGAACCACTGCAGATCATCTCAACCCAAATCTCCTTAAAATTATCTGACGAAGGGTTGACCAGCCTCTTCTTCCAGTGGGGTAGTAACGCTACAAAGCCCGATTCCATGAAATGCCTGAACTTCTCCCTCTGCCTGTGAGGGACTTTACTGTCTACTAGAGCCGCTCCCAAGTTCAACCCAATCGACACTCGAGAAACTTTTCACTTATTTGAAGAGAATATTCAGTGTTTCCTGTCCTTTAAACTAGAGCTCTGTATCCTAAGATATGTAACGTATAAACAAACTCTCCAGTGCATTCTCCCCTCTTCTCTTCTTCAGGGACTTTCAGTGTGTAGAATCTCAAACTGAACACAGTTCTCAAGAACAGTCCCTCTGACAAGTCTTATTTGTTGTTCCCGATGCCCTCGTGTCTCTGCCAATGTACATTGAACTTGTAGTTCGCTGAAACCCATAAGCCACGTGGGTCCCTTCTCACTCGTCACACCATCTTCCAACTCAGTCATTGGCAGATATGATGGAGACCATTAAATCCCTTATCAAGGCCCCTAACAAAAATATTGTCCAGGGAAGGCATACCCCCCAATCCTCAAGGGTCAGGACTACAGTCATTTCTACGTTAGTGCTTGTTCTCGAGTTTTCATGTCAGCCAGTTCTGTCCCCTGATTCTGTTCTTACTTGAGACATCTTTTGTTCTGTTGTCCGCCATGTTGTCCTTAATAGATGGCATACAGCCTCCCTGTGCGTGAGGCAATGGGTTTGTCCAGTGAGAGTTGTTTTTGGTGAAAACCAAACTGAGTTGGAGAGGTCATCACTCTATATCAGAGTATGTACTGAAATCTTACTCAAGCTATAAATCATCAATATCAACTTTCAATAGCTACTATTTCATTGATTTTGAAATTTGGATATTTACCTATCTTTAGTATTCTACTGTCTCTCCCAATATCCTCAATGAACAAATATTTTTGAAAGCAGCTTAGCACCTGGAACTGAACAGCTTTATCTCGATCACTGTTATACTCTAAGAAGAAAACCAAAAAAGAGACAAAGAAATTCTCTTACTCATAGACTAGTTCAACAATGGCTTCAGAATCCTTGAGCTATGACAACATGGTATTCTGCGTTCACTTAGAGTAAAGTGGACGATCCTGTGTGCAGTAGAAGTCAGACTGTTTCCCCTCAAAGCACGGTGTAGGTCCCCAGCCCTGCCCTCCCCCAGCCCTCACTGCAGTGGGTTCTGAGGCAACCCCTTCATTAAGGTTAGTCCCCTGCTTTTCCCCACAAAGTCATGCCCCATGACGTGGAAACCATCAGTCTGTATTGCTCTCTGTGCTTCTAGAACAAACAAATCTTACTTCTCTATTTTTTTCCTAAAGCGTGTATTTAACATCCTTAAGCCAAGAGCTTGAAAAAAAATCTTACTATTTTCCCCAATTTTAAAATTGAAAAATAAACCTTTGAAACATACACTTATAACCCCATCATATATTTACATTATTTTTCTTAAATAATGGAGGAAAATCAAGCAGATACTTTTAATACCCTAGTCATCATTTTTTTGCCGTTATTAAACTTTTATTAGGTGTAAGGATACAATACTAAGCTGCCCATAATTTGGCATAAGAACAACTCTTACATTATTAAGAAAATGTAATATTACCTGTGCTCTCACAGAAAACAGATTTTTCTGGAGGGAAAACTTCTATTGTGAATATTAGAAGCCCACGTGTTCCTTTCCCTCGTTGTGCATCTGCTTGCTCAGATGCAATGGAGCACAAGAGAAAGTCTCTGATCTCCCAGGGCTTTGATCCTGGCCTGTCCAACTTTGGTGCCAGCTAGAATTACAGTGGCCCAAGGAGCCAGGAAAAGCTTCCTTAGCTGGTGTCCTTGAACTTATGTTAGAGCCCATGAAGAATTTTAACAGTTAGAGGCAGGGGAGTATGCCATTGCCACGCCAGAGATTAAACATGATAAGGAAAGAAAGAAACGGAGAAAGAGAGAGAGAGAGAGAGAGAAGGAGGGAGCGAGAAGAGAGAGAGAAAGAAAGAAAGAAAGAAAAGACAAAGAGAAACGGAGAAAGAGAGAAAACTCAAACAGCAGTAAGGAAATTGCCTGTGGATCCGGGCCTTGCAGCTGGCAGCCAGGCTGCTCCGCGTCCCCTCCCCCACCCCCCTCCTGCAGCCCCCCACCCCAACCCAGCGCAGCACAGGCCATTGGCTAGAACACTGCACATGAGAGCCCACAGGAAGAGCAAGTTTTCATGTATACTTTTTACATCCAAATTAAATTAACTCATGGAATTTTCCACCCTTGGGAATTAAAGCAGCGGCTCATGAAGTAACTCAGTTATGTCATTCATACCAAAACAGAAAATACTGGTGCAACCTGGCGCTGTTTAAAAGCAGAGGCGAGGCCGTAGCCATTTTATATTTCTTCAGATTCCGTGGCTGTGGTGTTCCTTTAACTTTTATTTTGGCTACAAAGTTTTCAAATCAAAAGTATCCTAGTGGCTCTGAAAACGGGAGGGAGAGAAATGGGGTCAGAGTAAGAAGAGAGAAAGCTGACCGGTCCAGGCTGCCTTTGCTATTGGCCCTAATTGGCCGGGACTCTCATTGGTGCTAAACCGTGGCTTCCTCTCGATCCATTAATCATTTGAGAACTGGGAAGCCGAGTTTAGCCAAAGATCTGCCCACTGTTTGTCAAGGGACATCTTAGGGAAGCATTGTCCGGCCACAATGGCACATCCTCTTTAAAGTGCTAAGTGGACGCGCTGTCAAAAGTCCGCACGTTTTAATTTCACGTTCGCCTTCTCCCAGCTCCTGCATGGACGGCTGCTGGAGCCGGAGTGTGTGAAACTTACTGGAGAAGGGTGCTCTCTGGCTAATGTTTCTGTAAGCGGCCCAATTTCCCCCGTAGTCTAGATGGGAAACAGCTGGGTTTTGTTTAAAAAGCTGTTTTGAGAAATGGCTGAATCTTGAGATACAGAACTGAGGTCACCCTTAAAGCAGGTGCTGGCGAGCAAGCGGGAATGCTGCACGGGCCAGCCAGCTCCAGAATATTCTGCAGGGTCCTGCCTGTCAAGGAGAGTGTTGAAGTTTGCTTCTTTCCTTGGGACAGGACACCCCCAGTTCTAGGTAAGCAATCACCTTAGAGGCGCTATTAGACACTGTGCGTCTTTGAACAGAAGGCAGTGTTTGAGTGAATTAGCTCAGTATGAAAGAAACCAAAACGGCCATTTCCTCCACAGGACTACAGATACAAGGGTCCAAGGTCCTGCTGTCCCTCAGAGGTTTAAGTGCCTGAATTTCCCCTTTAAACCCACCGACAGTGAAATAACTACTACATTAAATCAACCATACCCTAACTGCCCAGGTCTTTGGAGTTTGGGGAGGCGGTCTGAGGGAAAAGCAGAAATGCCGCCCAGCTTGGCAAGACACCTACCAAAGCAGTTTTGTAAAAAGCAAAAGAGCAGACATGAGGAACCACTAAAGACCAGTTCGTGTCAGGTATCCTCCAGTCTAAAGATAAAAGGAAGTAAGCCTCCTCCCCTGGGAGGAGCGGTTATTAACAGCTGTTTATCCAGTTGGGAATAGAGATTAACATTGTAAAAGTTCTGGGTTTTTTTTTTAAGAACTAAAAGAAAATTTGTTTGGGAAGTTGGCTTCTCATATCAAGTCACTGCATTGCCAAAAACAACTTCCTTTCTCAGAACACATGTACTAAAGTTGAGCAATGTTATGATTCTCTTAGAAGCTCTGGATTACCAAAATGTCTGTATCCATTAAATAGAACAGAAAGGAGCAGAGACTGGATGGGCATTTGCCTTTGGCACATTCCAGTGTAGCCTTCCCAACGGAACCTGGCTTTTGGGTCTCCAGAAGGACTCTAAGGAGGAAGCCCTGCCTGCACCCTTCACGCTCCCAGCTGGTCCCTGGCAGGGGAAAGCCTCCATACACGCAGACACATGGACTTACTCAGGCCTCTGCTTGCATTGACCTTCTCTGGGATGTGGAGGAAGGTGCTTCGTGCTCTGTGACCCTTCAGTCTCAAAAAAGAGAGAGAAAAAAAGATTTGGATATTGGTATTTTTTCCTGATTTAATGCTACTCTTAATGTCATTTGCTTTTATTAAATTCTTTCTTGGGCTTTGATCTTATTTATAGCAGCCACTGGTCATATGGAAACTATTACTGTATAGCTGGGAGATGAAAGACTTCATCACAGTTAAAGAAGAATGAATCATTTGTGCCAATAATGCACACACAAGTGAGGTGCCATGTGTGTCCAAAATGCCCTGTGTTGTTGGCTTTGTAGCAGTTGTTGAGCTTTATGAAGACCTTTGCAGAAATCTGCTTTTTGTCAGAAATATGTAGTCTGACAATATGAAAACACATGTTAACACGCCATCTTGAGCTGTTTGCTTCTATATAAACACTCACATGTACACACCATCTAAGTGATGCCACTTATTGATGTAAAAATATAAATTTTCAATTACAATAAGGATGTTATGTAGCTAGTGTCAAATATTAAAAGCTTTGGAGAGCTGCTTAGAGACGAGTTATCAAGATTCTCCTCGTCTTTTCAAAGTTGTCCAAGTTATCCCAGTTTTCCCAAACAGACATGACTTCATCATCTTTGGAGAACTTACGTAATCTTGTACTTCCTTACGGCATTCATCGTATTTTGCCTTATATCACAATATCATGCCACCATTAAAATGTGTCTGAAACACATTTGAAACTGAGGTATCTGTCTTTTGTTATTTTTTTCCTGCATCTCGAGTGTTTTGCACCTAGAGACACTGAAAGGCATTTATGGAGTTAATTGTAATATTTATTATTTGATAGAACCATGCTAAATTTACATTTGATGATATTAGAGATTTTTCCATGGCTAACCTAGCCTGTCAGGTACGTGAAAGAGAAGCAGCCATTGAGTGAGAAGAAAGCAGTCGCAGGCGGAGCAGGGAGGGCTCTGCTCAGGCTGTGGTGCCGTGGGGGGGACCGCAGCAGATGAGGGGTCCTGAGTAACTGAAGATCGACACTGAGCAGTTTAGGAACAGACGTAACTGGAATGTTCCCCAGGTGTCCAGGTCAAAGATGCAGCAGCATGGCAGAGCCAGCCACTTGGTCATGGCCCAAGGCTCGGCCATGAGCCTTCGTGGGGGTCTGCAGCAGAGAATGCAGCATGCTAACAGTGAGGATTTTCAAAGCAGCGAGGGAGAGAGAGTTCATTATCTTAGACAAACTTGTTTTTACCTCTGCTCCTCCAGATATTTTATAATAAGCATTTGTTATGTAAAGTCTAAAGAATAAATAAGAAAAGCATTTAAAAACTAAAGGCTGAGTGTGGCAATAAAGCCCTAGTGACATCCTGTCTGCTGACGGCAGGGTATTTTGTGGTGGGTCAGCACTCGTAACTGAGCAAGACAGAGACCCAGAACACCAGGTGTAACCCAGTAAGTCTTCAGTTGACTCTGTTCTAAACAAAAGAAGCTGCTTGCAGGTCCCACCAGAGAGTCTGTGCTAGGTGGTTCGGCTCACTCTACCTAGATGAACCTCAGTTCCGTACAACCAACTTAGTAGCCTACTCCTGAGGCAAAGAAGGAAGGGATGAACAGGACTCCACTGGGCCCCAGTCACAGTCCCCGCCTGGGGCACTGCATCCTGCCAGCAGGTGACTGAGAATCAGGAGCAGCGGAGAGTGGAAATACGGGAGAGAGAAATCACAGTTTTAGCCCAGGGCCCTAGAGCAAACAAGCAAGGTGAACCGAAGTTAGCACGCTCCCTGTGCATCTGCTGAATGGTGTCAGATTCATCCACCATAGCTGTGTCCGCAGAAAGTCCTAGAGAGTTTCCATCTAGCTGGTCACGTGACAGATGAGCACTACTGAAGTCACAATCATTTAGATACTTCAAAATCCTCTTGAAAGTTATCATCTGAAAAATCAGCATTATGTTCATCTTCAAAAATTTCAGACAAAGCTTGTGAAATTTCCAGAAAAAAATTAGGTGTTCTCATGACAGTTATGAACTTTTTTTCTCAATAAACATTTTAAGAATCAAGTTAAAATCTAAACAACCTTGAAAAGTCCTCTAAATATTTCATTGTATAACTAATTTTTAAACAATAGTCTAAAAGATCTTTTTAACCTGAGAAATATGGAATTATATGTGTGGTCAGAGTATCCCAGATGTCAAAGCTTTCCTCCCATTATATTGACTTATCTGATTTCTGCGAGTCTGGGGGCTTCTGGTATCGTTCCTCACGGAGTCTCTGCTGCTGCTTCACGAGCTTCCAGTTCCAACTGTGGAGCCACCAACCAAGTTTGCGTGCTCACTTCCCGTCTCTTCAGAAGATGTGCTCTTGGCCTAAATCGGGTTTTGTACCTAATAAAACACGTTTGCATTCCTCTCCTATGTCGCAGATCTATCTGCCCAGGCTGAACCCCAGTGCCTACACCTGTCCTAAATGGTTCTTCTTTCAGGGGGAGAGTGCTGTTGGATACCAGCACTGTTTCCTGGGTCACTAGGTTCGAATCCCAAGGAAACCCCAACTTTTCCTTCATGTTTCTTGAACAATATGAGAGAAAACAAAGGGTGTCAAATGGACTTTTTTCTTTGTCGCACTTTCTGGTTATCGCTTATTCTTAAAAAGTGCACGTGAAGGACTGGAGAAAGTGCTCATCTAGCATGGAAGAAGCCCTGCATAAAAGCGGCCATAGTGGTGCATGTGTGGGGAAGGGAGGAGGCATGAGGGTCAGAAGTTCAAGGTCATTCTTGACTGAATTGTGAGTTAGAGGCCACCTGTCCTAAATAAATAAATAATAGAAATGAAAGTGTAAGGCACCTATGTTCAAAAGAAAATTTTGAACCAGGCACATTGATAACAAGGTTTAGTTTTTATATACCAAAATGTTCCAGTAGCCTGTCTGGTTTTGTGCCATTATCACTTGGGTCTAGAAATTGATGACCTATTACCGAAGGTTCTCCTCCTCCTCCTCCTCCTCGCTTTTCAAAGGGTTGTAGTCGAGTAGAAAGACCTGGGGTCTGAAAGCCTATTTCAAAGCCGTTATCTCTGGAGATAACGTTAACTGGGATTGAATAACTGCCAAATGAAATTTAATACATTTTCCCATCCATGAAATAGGCCTCTTAAATACAACAGAATAATTACTTTCACAATACTCCCTCGAAACAAAGCAAAAGCACCGAATGTCTTTTCTGTCTGTGGTGTTTGTTGTTAGCTTGAGGATAAGGACAAGGATATTTACCAAGATGCTCTACACAACCCTGTGTAAAAAAAGAAAAGAATACAGCCTGGCCAACAGCCACCTAATTGGATACTGCGTGTCTTTTAAATCTGTTTATGTTGGAAGAGTTGTGGCATATATTAAATTTTGTAATTTAGTTAGACATCTTGGCCCGAGTTGGCCAACTATTATTTGTTTCCCATAATGAAGAGAACAAAAACCATCTTCAGATTTGTATCTATACACATGTATGTATATGTAATGTTTGTACATAGATGTATATGTGTGTGCACACATGTGTACACATGCATAGAGTTTGAAAACAAAAGATCCAGGAATAAGACGTTAAGTAAATCATTTCATTTCAAATTGTTCAGTGTCATATTTTTCTGAGTTTTAAGATCTGTTTTAGTGATCTAACTAGTGGCTGGGTAGTAAGCCTCTCCTCTTAGCCTTTGGTATCTTCTCTGTAAAATGAAGAGTTTTTTAACTAATTTCCAAATCCTCTCAAGCCCTTAAAGCCCATGTTCTGTACCTTATCCTTTTCTTTAAAAAGTATCATACTTAAAATTACATAGTACTTATGTAATTGAAAACTATTATATACATCTAAAGGCATTTGATTTTTCCAGGTGATAAATTCCATAGAATATAAATAGCTCTGTTGGCACTTGAATATTCGCACATACATATGCTGTCTGATTTATCAGGTCTGCAGAAAGAATGGGCCAAGGATCCATGTTTGGGCCACATGCAACACTGGACCACACAACACCTGGGTGCGAGGCACCCTGTTCTTAGATGTGTCTTCTTCCAAGTGAGGAGCTGGCCATCTTAACATTCGGAACTTGGAAATGCTATGGCCAAGGGGAGGTTAGCCAATACAGACCCAGAAATGATGTACCCAAAGACACTAGGAAAGAAATCTAGCTTGTGGTTAGGAATGGGCAGAAGCCAGAGAGTGATAAAGGCGCCCCAGAGACAGAAGTGACTGTTTCTTTCCCATAGCTCTCTAGGTGGAAAGCCTCTTACAGGAATCCATAGGATGGATCTTATTTCCTTTGAGCAGCCTTGAGTAAGTCTCTGTTGGTCCTTTTCTACCAGAACTACCACGGTCTGCTGATCCATCAGTGCCCAAAAGAATTCCACAAAGGATCTTCATAAGTTGCTGAGGACGGGCATCACATCTGAGTTCTCCATTCTTCTGTCCCAGGTCCTTCGCAGAAGGCCAGGCTGAGCCAATTAGAAAGTATCATTGTTGGCCCACTAAGCAATGTAACTCATTATGGACAAAAGAAAAAAAAAGTATCTGCTAAGTGACTCTGATCAGTCAGCAGTTATTGAATAAGTTTTAAGTTTTAGTATTACTTTTAGGGTAATTGTCTCCAAATCTACATTATAGTGACAAAGAGAAGAGTCCCTCAAAATTGAGCAAGAAATCTGTACTCAATAGTAGCCAAAGTAACTGTTTCAACCTTTAACTTTATTGGATCCAACAAAAAGTGTATCAAAAATATAGCCCTAGTAAAAAAAAAAAATTGTGTGTGTCATGTGTCCTTAGATACATGAACATAGTCGTATGGATCGTGTGAAAGTGGAAGATCTGAGCCCTTTCCGTACATGCACACGGCAGCCTTGGTTCCTCTCTTTGTTCTTGAGTTCGTGGATTTGCACTGACCTTCCACCATCTTTCTATCTTCTTTTACATGTGGACAGAAATGATTCTCTAAAAGAGAAATAAGTAGACTTAGAACATTTGCTTATGATCTTTGCTGTCCATCGGTAAGATCATAAGCAAAATAAAGCCAACTCTTCCAATTGAAATATTATTCCACAGCCACAAGCTATGGACTTGATCCTGGAGAATCACACTCATTACCGCACGGAGCTGGACCCATCTGAGGTCATTCATGTGACCAAAAATATACACAGTTGCAAGGGAGACAGTCAAACATCAAAAGCATCTGCAGATTCCTTTGGGGGGGGGGAAGACTGATACTATTTGTGATAATTTATGGTGATACATGAAAAGTAAAAAAGTTAGGTAATGCATCTACCTAAAAACCAATGTAGCAGAAATAGCCTTGTTCTTGAATGCAGCGTTTAAGAGTTCACTCTCTTCATACAGGAAAAAAGACTTGAAATGAGATGCATCAAGATAGTAACAGGGACAGAAAAACAACCGGAAGTGAGCGTTCTTTAATTTCATCAGTTATTAGTTCTGTGAGACACGCAAGTATTTTTGGCTGTGTATAACTATTTCATAACTATTGATAACTCATTCTTCTATAAGTACTTTTATGATAAACCCAGGACTTCTCTAACAGTGTTTAGCGTAATTTATTTGCATTTAAGCAATTTACGATTGTCACATACCTACCAAGGCCACCAGAGAGAAGCTGGACGCTGCCGGCTCTCACTTTTGGACACTTCCCATCTGTTGTCCTGACTTTCAGAATCAGCTAAGTGTGAGTGTTGGTGTGAGTTATTTTTCCTCATATGAGAAGTAATTTATATATGATCTAGCAGGAGAAAATGCAAGATCAGTAACTGAACGTTTTAAGTGAAAAAAAACTGTAAATGATCTCAGCTGCCTAAAAGAAGACATTGTACTCAGTCATAGAGTGCTTGTGAAGTAGAGAGTCTGTGTCCGCATGAAGCTCACGTCTATGGTCACCTTCAGTGACCCCGACCTAGAATCTCCCTTGTGAAAATTCAAGACATTGAACCCATCCAGGAACCAGTATGTATAAAGCAGCAGGAAGACGATTATTGATGTTTGCATTGGTTGGCAGGTAAAAAGCTTCCATTTAGCTAGGGTGCGTGAAATCAAAGCCACACATACACATCAGGGGCTTAGGCTGAAGAGAAATACAAAGTGTGCAAAGCCCAGGTGAGATGTGCCTGAAGGAATGAGGAGAGGCGGCCTGCCTGCCTGCCTGCCTGCCTGCCTGCCAGAGGAGCTGAGTTACCAGGGACCAAAGGCCTCCCAGTGCCAGCAGGGCATCAGAGTTGAGACTGGGACCAGTGAGTAGGACTTACCAAGAGGCCAACATGGGGTCACAAGAAAGTGAGCTGCTTTGGGATATGAATGGGTCTCAGCACACTTAAAAAGAATTCCAGGTCAGCCTGGACTAGAGCGAGACACTACCTTGAAAAACCAAAAAAAAAAAAAAAAAAAAAAGACCCCACAGAGCCCACAGAGGAAAGGACCCTCTGCTAGCATTGTGTTGTATCACCAGTACCAAGTGTCTGGAGCCCTGACTCTGCGTGCCTCAGCTGAAGCATTCAGTTAGACTTGCTGATGGGGACAGGCTTCTGAGGCCTCTTACTATACTGGCTGTATTTTTGACTATAAAAAATTAGTATTGTTTATGTGACAGTCTTCCCACCCCCAAATGCTTTTGTTTCGTATTGTTTGGGAGTGTATGTATATATATGCGTGTGTTGATGTGTTGTGTATGTGTGCTTGTATACATGTGTGCGTGTCTAAAGGTTGTACGGTCATTGGCTGCTTTAATTCTTCCAAGTTGATCGCTCTTGGTTTAGATTTTTTACTGTAATAGCATTCTTTGGCAATACTTATTTAAGACCTTTTGATAGCAAAAATGGAGTTTTTGCTTTGTGGTTTTATATTTTTGGATTAGAAAAGTAAACTTTGATTCATAGCAGTGTAAATTCATGGATAAATATTTTTTTAAGTGTTAAACCCACTGGCCAGCATCCTTGCTTAACGGTGGCTAAAAAATAACCATGTGAGCTCTTCCTGTTCCCTGAGTTTACAAATGTTTAATGGTTTTGCTTTCAGGCACCTGGTACAGAGTCAGCAATTGCTCTATCAGTGCTACAAGCTCAACATCCCTTGGCCCCAGAGTGGGTCATAGTAGTAGTTAATAAAAGCTCAGCAGTATTTTTTTGCGAATCAGGTAATCGTGCTGAACTCTACAATTTTATTCTTGGAGGCATAAAGAGTGTTTACAATATGGTGTCTTTCTTGGATCAGAGTAGCAAGGGAAAAAAATCTGGAAAAATGTCCAAATATCTTTGCATGGCAATGATGGCATTACTGGTGTGTTTAATAAAACCTTTATTGGTACATTATCCGGTGCGGTGCCATTGGCAGAAACGGTCTCCCTTTGGATTCGGAACTCAGCAGCTGATGAAATACAGTAAACATTAATTTGGAATGGGCTGCCAGTTTTGGAAAGCCAGGTGACATTTTATTATATTTGTACCGAGCAGGGGCTGGGTCCCATACTGCTGTAGCTTCCGCTGTCAAAGGCTTAGCTGGCATTATGGAAAAAAAAATGGCAGGCCTGAGAATCTTATCCCCTGAAATGAAAGCCGAATGCCAAATTGAAGTTCCTGTAGGATTTCCGATAGCAATGGGGGAATTGAGAAGGCCACAATTAAGCATATGGGCATTAAGATAATTGTCAGATCTGTTGGCGGACATGATAGAAGACAGATGGGCACGAGTCAGTGCGCTCCGCTGCAGCACCCTGGGAGCCGATTTGACGTTTTACCTGCCTGCTCCCGAGCCTTCTTTGTCGTCTTCCGAGTGTTGTGTTGTTTTTGCAGAGCTGCAGGTGCGTGTGCGGTCCTCCGGCGCCCTCTAGCGAGAGGTCCTGGGAGGGCGGTTTGGCCGCGACCAGCCTCCTGCAGAGAGAGGCCCTGCTGCCTCCCAGCTCCCCAGTTCCCCTGACCCTCTGCCTCTTCTCCTCCTTTTAGGTCGGGGCCCATCGTGAAGACGGCGTGACCCTGAGAGGTGGCCATTCCCTTCTGCCAAACCAGGTTCCGGTTCCACAGCTTCCTGTCCAGTCTGCGACCTCCCCTGACTTGAACCCACCCCAGGACCCTTACAGAGGTGAGCCCCCCGCAGAAGGCATTTAAACAGTAGATTCAGTGTTGATGTCGAGTCCCTGGCAGTCAGCCGTCCGGGAAGCACTGGCAGAAGACCAAGAACCAGATTTGGTACAAAAATGGTAAGTCACGGGAAAGTGGTAGAACTTAGCCCGCTAATGGTGTTTCTTCAGGAGACGTCCTCCGAAATCCCAGCCCCGTTTCAGGGGGGATGAGACCACAGGCTGATGAGAGGAAATCTTATTTTCGCCATTTCCACATTCTATCCTTCGGGTCCTCTAATGTGGTTAGTAGTGGCCTGAAAAGGATGTCTCCAAATGGATAGGAAGGAAATTGCTTTTTGTTGTTTACGATGGAAGGGAATGTAGGTGCAATTGAAAACAACGGAACCTGGCTAGACGCTTTGCATTCTGGGGTCATGGAGCCCTGCAACAAGGCTCCACCTCTCCGCCTCACCCTGGCTTTCACGTCCTCAGGAAGTTGACTTCATGTTGCTTGCTGACTGCCAGTGGTGGTCTTCACACTCTGCTCATGGCTGGAACAAGCAAGATGACACTCCTTCAGAAATACCAGCTTTAGACATGGCAACGACGTCTGAGCACGAATTTTCTAGAAGACGTGTGGAGATGCTGGCTCGTTTTTATCAGGGAACAGTTATCTCCCTGACCCGTCTTTCCTAGAGCCTTGTTTTTACCTGTCTTGGGGTCTTGCTAAGCATCCCCTGAGGGAGGGTCTCCTTCAAATGCAGTCTAATCAGTGGCACCAGGAGGGAACACTTCTCATGGCTCCCAGTGGGAAGAAGGATGCTTTCAACCCATGGACCAAATTCCGACTCACCGAATATGCCGTTGCAAGTAGAAGGAAACATCTGATAGGTCATCAAGCTGAGAAATAGTTTACATTGAGGTCCTGTTTTCAAGTGTGGTGGGATCAAGAGAAGCCATGATAAAGCTACAGTCGCTTCAGTGAGCAGCGAACCTCCCTCCATGTGAACCATTTTTAAAGGCTGATAAGAGAAGCCTAATTTCAGAATATCATTAAGGATAAGAGAAGCCTAATTTCAGAATATCATTAGGGTATCTATTGAAGTCATGACTGCATGTATTTAGTATACTCCCTGGGAATTATATTTTAAGGACATTTTTCTATTAAATCATTGCATATGGAAGAAACTCGATATAATGCCTGGTATTTACCTGGGTTCTTAATCAGAACATTGAGGTGTGTGATTTTCATGATTACGATTTTCATTGCAATTAAGTTGATGTTTTGTAGACAGTGAAATTACCATCTACTCCAAAAGATTGCAAAATAGAATTTAACCTCAGAGCCAAAGCAGGGAAAACTTGTTTCTGCAGGTGCATTTTTGAAACTTCACCAGACAGCAGGAAAAAGTGACAGCGTGAGTGAGCTGTGTGGCTGGCAGCCTTGTAGTCTGAGGGGTGTGTGTGTGTGTGTGTGTTTGGGCAGAGAGTTCTCCATGTCACCAGGTCTCTCGCCTTTGTTTTCTGTAGGCATGCCACCAGGACTTCAGGGACAGAGTGTGTCCTCGGGGAGCTCTGAGATCAAATCTGATGACGAGGGTGATGAGAACCTACAAGACACGAAATCTTCTGAGGACAAGAAATTAGATGACGACAAGAAGGATATCAAATCAATTACTAGGTCAAGATCTAGGTAACAGTATAGAACACTGTCGCTTCATTTAATTCCTTTATTGGACTTTGATGAAGTGAACAGAACAGGAAGAAACTCCTCAGTTTTTTCCTGGCAGGTAAATCTCTAGAAGTTCTGAGATGCCAGTACTCTAGTGCTGACGGAAGTGCCCTGCATTGGTGAATTTGGACCCAATGCTTATTGCGCACTATAAAATGATTTATGACTGATCCAAGTCAAAACGGACTGTGGTTAAAGCTAAAACCATACAAATTCTATAAATTTGATCAGAAAGATCTCTAAAAAGAACTCTTAGCCATGGTTAAAAAATCAATTGATACACATGCAACTATCATTTTTCTTACTTCTAAAGTGAAAAAAAAAACCTGATTTCTCGGCTTTATCCTAAATATTTTGGTGTGTGTAAGGTAAAACTTGAATTGCTAATGTTTTCCTTCCTGGTATAGAAACACAGCTGCGGAGGAATGGCTTCTGGGGCTGCTCTTGAACATGGGATATTTTCCAAGAGATCTGTCTCTTTAAGCTGGAGTCTAGTTGTGATGGGTTTTGAATACCATGACCCTCGTATTTTGCCTTCATTCCTTTGAATTACCTTCCTTTGCAGATTACCCAGTTATGGTAAGACCACAGCTTCTTTTAAAGCTTGTGATTGTCAAGGTTACGGCTCCTGCCTCCCGAACTGAGTTCCTGCCATCTTCGTGTAGCCTGTATTCTTGCCGGGACAACATCCATCGTGTGTCCTGCTTCTGTAGGTCCAGGGCTGCTCGTGCCTCTGGCTTTTCCACTTTCTGCTGTTGTTGCCCCGGGTCCCAGTTCTTAGCCACATGGGCAAGAAATCACTGGGTGAGGATTTCATATCCTTAACGTCTCTGCTAGCCTCGTCAGCTCCTGGTCACTTGAACTAGTGGCCATGACTTAAACATATTAATGAGCTCTCTGAATTCTCAAAATACCATTTTATCTTGCTGTCGAGAACCTTTTTGTTTTGAAAAGTTATGCTCATAATGTATGCTCCTGTAAGCCTCCAAAACTGGATTGTGAAGCAATCCTCTTCAAATCTAGTTTGTGCATGACCAAATTATTTATGCACATAACTAAGTCTAATTAGCTATTCACCTGGAACCTTTAGAAGACAAGTTCCCTCTCACTCTGCATTGCACAATACGTGTTCCAGATCTGAAATACTCTGGAGTCGAGCTTTGGGATGGAGAGGAACCAAGCAGACTCAGCTCTGTTCCCTTTGGCTTTTCACAGTGGTTTGCAGGAGCCAATTAATAGCAGTCTCCATTTCCTTGCCACCAGCAGAGGTGCTAGGAGAGGGACGAGGAGAGACTAGCAGAGCAAGGGGCAAAGTCAGAAGAGAGAAAGAGGGCCATTTGCAATTGCTTCCGTCAAGAAAACTCTGGTTCTCGTGCCTGCACAGACAGCGTTGCTGGTATAAGATGTCACTAAGGGAGAGGAGTCTGGCCTTCAGCATCTCTCCCCGATGGCCTCCCCGTCATCACTAACCTCATCAACTCTTTTCCTAAATGTTCTTGACATCCATATGTCCTCATGGACTTCAACCCAAGGACCCTACTCTTTTTTTTTCTTTTTAATTGGTTCTTCGATGTAGTTGTTCCTACTTGTAAAAATCCAGGGACTTTTTTTTCATTTTTAAATCTTTCGTTAGCATATATTCTGTGTATATAGTAATGGGTTTCATACTGGCATTTCAGTTCAAGTATATCATGGACTTGACCATATTCACTTCAAATCCCTACCTCTCATCAGTCCCCACCTGCAATAGTTCTGCTTCTACTTTCATGTGCTGTGAAACCTGGATATCCACATGTAGACAATCAGAACCAGATCCCTATCTCTCACCCTGTGTGAAAAATTGTTCCAAAATGAATCAGACGTTAATATCTGAAACTCTGGAACTGCTGTGGAAAAGCATAGAGAACACACTTCAAGATACAGCCATATGCAAGGACTTTCTGAAAAAGACTACAGTGCCCTAAGGATTTCCCAAACTGCAAGATGGTGGCCATCTTGCAAAGCTGCCATTTGATAAGTTTATATTGAATTGTTTAGAACATCTTCTGTCTGCTTTTCAGTTCTGAAATGGTGAAAATAGTTCATTTCATACCTTGGGGATTTTAAGGCAGTAGCTTCCCTTCAATATTCTTTGGTCCAGTGCTTCTGACTGCTTGTGGCTTTGCCTCAGACGGTCACCTCTGTTGGCTCACAGTGGAAAATCACTTCTTTTCAGTGGCATTTACTCGGCCTTTCCTACCCAGAAAAGACCCTTGCTCATGGCAGCTGTTCTGGAGTGTTACCGTTGCTGCTTTGTCTTTTTAGACAAAGCATCTTCCACACCTCTTTGCTTTATGATCACCATTGAAATACTCGAGGCCCCGATGCCATGAAAACCTGTGTGGATGTATTTTCCAGGTGGATCATCTACGTTTTAAATGCTTTCCCCCACAAAGGCTCTAATGGTTCACTGACTCCCAGAAATGGTCAGAGCCGATCTCTCCATCCTGGGCCTATTGGGCCTTTGTGGTGAATCACAGACCATTTTGGTCCTCACTGAGAATCCCACTGGGCTTCATCTGTGACTCACCCTGAGGTCCTAGTCATTTTATAAG
Organism: Zapus hudsonius; assembly: GCA_004024765.1. Taxonomy (NCBI): domain Eukaryota; kingdom Metazoa; phylum Chordata; class Mammalia; order Rodentia; family Dipodidae; genus Zapus; species Zapus hudsonius. Next base: position 51,341 of record PVHP010001189.1, read on the forward strand.
GAGTAGGTGTTTGCGTTTTGTACTGTGGCACTAGGTTTCCCCCAACGTATTTTAGAGATTGTAAACACCCATCCTTTGAGGGGCCACAGAAATTATGATTTTCTCTTCTTGTTAGCTTGATGCATGGAGAAAGCTCGGTGGAATGGGCGTCTTCAGAGGGGGCCTGGCTGCCGTCCAGGCTGCTCCCCGGCCTCGTCGTGGCTCCCGGGATCTTGTTTCAGTCTCGGAGTGTGGCGAAACTGACCACTCCGGAAGAAAAGCAAAAGTCATGTAGATACCTTCGTTTTCCCCACACCATTAGAAAATGTCGCATCCTCTCGTCCCACAGCAACAACGACGACGAGGACCTGACCCCCGAGCAGAAGGCCGAGCGCGAGAAGGAGCGCAGGATGGCCAACAACGCCCGCGAGCGCCTGCGGGTCCGCGACATCAACGAGGCTTTCAAGGAGCTGGGCCGCATGGTGCAGCTGCACCTGAAGAGTGACAAGCCGCAGACCAAGCTCCTGATCCTGCACCAGGCCGTGGCCGTCATCCTCAGCCTGGAGCAGCAAGTGCGAGGTCAGCGGGGCACAGTGGCCCCTGCCTGTCCTACCTGTGGTGGTCCGGGACCCACCCTGACCCCGGGCGAAAGCTCTTTCTCCAGTCCCTTAAGGGTCGCGTTATGTGCAGATGTGCAACCTGTTGTCATTGCTTCTTATCACTGTCATTCCTGTTATTACTGTTATTTTGAGGACAGGGCCCTGCTGCGTAGCTCAGGCTGGCCTTGCACCTGTCACTCATACCGCCCTCCCGTCTGCTTCCTAAGTGCCTTTCTGCGCTTTCTTTATTCCCTAAAGCGGCAGTTCAACCTTGACTGCTATCTCTGCCCTGTAACATTCGGTCAGAGCCAAAGGCTGGGGGCACAGGTAGAGAAGGGAGTCACCACCCTCTGCCGAGGCCTGCATTGACCGTGTCCTGTGCTCTCTGCTCTCGGCTCCACAGAACGGAATCTGAATCCAAAAGCCGCATGTCTGAAACGAAGGGAGGAAGAAAAGGTGTCCTCGGAGCCTCCCCCGCTCTCCCTGGCTGGCCCACACCCCGGGATGGGGGACGCATCCAGTCACATGGGACAGATGTGAAAGGGTAGGTGGGCTCTGCAGATGGCACATTTTACACAGGCCAACAGATCCTTTCCTTATTTTGAAAAATCTTCCTTGATAACCGTATTGATTTTTCTTTCTCTTTTCCCTTCTCAGGTCCCAGTTGCCACATTGCTTCATTAAAACAAGAGACCACTTCCTTAACAGATGTATTATCTTAAACCCACATAAACACTCTTCCTTAACCCCCTTTTTTGTAACATAAGACAAGTCTGAGTAGTTACGAATCGCAGACGCAAGAGGTTCCAGCATTCCCAATTATCAAAAAACAGAAAAACAACAAAAAAAGAAAGAAAGAAGAAAATGCAACTGGAGGGGCGACTTTCTTGAACATCTCACCCAGAATGTGCGAGTAGTGTGTTCAGGCTGAGACACAGCCCGGAGCCTGGATGGCGGCAATCTCCACGCTGTGGAACAATGCATTTGTGCCTAAACTTCTTTTGGAAAAAAATATAATTAATTTGTAAGTCTGAAAAAAAATATTTAATTTAAAAAAATTGTAAACTTGCAATAATGAAAAAGTGTACTTCTGAAGAAAACTACATGAACGTTTTTGTTGGTATTCAAGTCAGCTAGTGTTTATAATTCCTGGATATTGAATAGGGGAAGCTCGGCTGCCCTTGTAACAAAACCAGCAAACGTCCTGATGGCAACGAGATGATGACATTAGCCATTCCTTAGGGTAGGAGGAACAGATGGACCTTATAGACCTATGACAAATATATATATAAATATATATATAAATCTATATTAAAAATTTAGTGACTATGGTAAGCTTTGGTTCGTTTGTTTCAGACGTTTTTCTCCTGTAAAAAAATAGTACTGATTAACTTTTTTAAAAGAAAGATTTTACTGTAAATATGGAATTTTTTTTGGTCTTATTTCTGTCCCTTTCCCTGGTTTGTTATCGTTACCTGTAGTGCCAACTCGACTTCCGGAGGGGTGGTGCAGGACGAATGCTGACCCTGGTGTTGCTTCTCATTCATAAATAAGTAGAAAGTTGTTTCTCCAGTCTTTTGGGAACACAGGACTTAAAGGTCACATTATGTGTAGATATTACCAGCAGCATTCCCAAGACATGGCAAAAAGCGTTTGTCTGGCTCTGGAAGCTGCCCTCGTGACCCTCTTCTGGGATTTTCAGAGGTACACGGTTAGAATGCTACAATGTTACCACTGTGCCTTCCAATGTTTATATCATCGGAAACATACATAATCAAAGTGGCTGTGATTTAACAAAGCGATTAAAGTGTTACCTACCTGTGTAGCCGAAGTAGTGTGCAGTGAGGCGTTTCTGAATACATGGTCAGATTTTTGGAAAAAAAAAAAAACAAAAACAAAAAAAAAGAGTCAAGTTCAAAAACTGTCAAATGAGAAAATTGCAAGTAGTGTGACAGAGCTGACTGATTTTGTTGCTTTCTTGATTTTCTTTTCAAAATGGGTTTACTAAAAAGTAGATGACTTACCTGCCTCCTCCTTTGTATGAAAATGCCAATATTCAATCGTCATGCAGCATTATAACAAGCCTTATAAAGTCCTAAAGCATTAGGTTGCACTTTTGCAAGGAGGGGCGGTGCAGTATTTCTCTGGCCAGTATGAATGACGTTTATATTACATTTGATAGAGATGTAAGTCAGGCTGTTACACAGCATTCATCAGATAGCTAGCTTTGACGTCTGGGCACAACTGAACCAATTTCCATCGTAAATCTTTATAACGATTGACTTGGTGTGTAGTGCATTAAACACCTAGTGCTCCTAGTTAAGTATGTCAGCATCCTTTTGTCTAACGTGTTTCTATTTTTACAGCCACACAATCTTGGCATGTATTAAGGAAAAAATCCCTGTTCAAGTAGTTTTTCATCTATCAGCACTGAGTAAATGCCATAAATCCATGGAAATGGTCTACATGTCCCATCTGTTCTCCTGTTTTGCCAGTTATATAGTAATGAAATACATTTGTAAATTTTATGCAACAAATGGCAAACTTATCATTATTTTGAAACTGTGTATGTAAAAGTTATATTTTTACATGTAGACTCTTGTTATTATGTGTTTTAATACATTGTATCAGTTTTTTGTTTTTCTAAACTGTGTGGTTTTTAAAAAAGTCTCATTTAAATGAAATAGTGAGCTACAAGAATCTGAATTTTATGTTCATTTCTGAAAATGTAAGAACAAATAAGGTAGTTACCACGTGGTCATCTTTTACAAACCCATACACATTTTGATTAGCTGTGTGTGGATGCGTGCGCGTGTGAGCGAGCGTGTGTGCGTGTGTGTTGAAAACTGTAAATATGTTCACTAGTGATAAAACTAAAATACCTTGATTTGTTGATAAGTTCCTAAAATGTGGAGGTGGATTAAAACTTTAGGTAGGAGAAGAGCGGAAATCGAACTTCATGAAAAGTTGTTTGGGGTCTTTCAGACGAAGTGTGTGAACAAAGAGTCCAAGGAAGGCCTGGAAGAAAACAGTGTACACTTTCCCTCCTCCCTGAACAATGGAAAGCATGTGTACTCGTTCCCTCAGTGTGTGAAAGATTTGCTTTCCGTGGTCTATTCTGCACTCATTTTGTATAGACTACCAAGGCGGGTATCCCTAGGAACAATGTTATTATATAGGAAGCAGGTATACTCTGATCACATTCAGGATAAGTGTATAGAAGAGAATATGGTGTTTACTCTTTAGGGAACTGGAAATACTCCCTGCATTGATGTACATTTTAAGAATGGCCCTTTTGATACATGTTATCAGAAAGGTGCTTCTCAGAGCCGAATTAAAGTTTTTCAAATCTGTTAACGAAGCAAAAAATTAAATTGTAGTCATTTGATTATTTTTTTAAATTGGTGCTTTCATAGTTTGTTCTCTGAGTAAAAGCTGCAATTTCTTGTCCACCAGCTTTGATGTATTCGTTACTTGGTAATGTAATACATCTATTGTTGAATTCCTTTTAGAAATAAGTGAAAAGCTCCCTAATGGCCACCAGAAGCTGCTCACTGCTTTTTGCTTTGTGGAGAAATCCGATGCGAACCCTCTCCGTGGTAACTGGGCTGTATCTCCAGTAAAAAAGAAAAGAAAAGAAGTAGAAGAAGAAAGGGAATGTGGCCTTTTAGTGTGTTTGATCTTGTCATTGTTTTGTAATTATCAAACCCAGGTAAGATATTGGTATTCCTGCACTGGATTTTTGAATGTAATTTAGCAGAAGACAGGATGAAAGTACTATACAAAAACTCCATAAGGGTCCACACTGGGGATCAGTTTAAGAGACTTGGATTTTGAAAACAACTTGGAACGGTTGATCCACCTCCACATTCAAGTAATTTATGAATATGCAGAATTAGGGATCTGTTCATCGAGAGACTTTACCATTCGTCTTCTGTGTAACTGCAAGGAACACTAATGTTTATGGAACTGTCAGTCCACCCATGGTGCAACTGGTCTGATTCAGTCTTCCGATTTCTGATTTTGTTTTTTGGCTTTGTTTTTTTTTTCCTATCTCTTGATTTTTTTTATTATTATTTGTGGTCTTTATTTTTTGATGAGGGGTTGGGGAGCGGGTGGGAGTCGAACCGAGACTTGGGGTTCTGAGGATTTTTGTCTTTGCATACAACAACAGAATATGATCTGTGTCCAAAATCGAACTTGAGTCAGGAATGAAACCATTTCAGCATAAACAAGCACAAAAATTTAGTCTGCTGGCTGACCGGAAGCCAAAAGGTCACGATGGAATAGGATGAATTCCAACGCAAGGAGGCACCTAGGCCTGTAGGCCTGCTCTCGAGTTAGCTTTGGTTCTGTTCGTTTTCTTTAGAGACGTGCTCTTTCTCCTGGGACTTGAAGTGGACTCACCTTTGTGCAGTGCTGGTTTTGCCATACTCATTTCAAGTATTATAGACATATGTAATGGTGAAAATATATGAACTGTGGCCTTTTTCATTCTTGTTACTTGTGATGCAATGAAGTGAACATAAGGAAAAGCAGAGATATACCATGTATCAGTGCCTGGCTTTTTGTTATAAAGCTTTGTCTGTCTAGTGCTCTTTTGCTATGAAATAGACTGTAGTACACCCTAGTAGGAAAAAAACTAAATTTAAAAATAAAAATATATTTGGCTTATTTTTCGCAGGAGCAATCCTTTTATACCATGAATATTACAAAAAAAATTGTCAGATTCTGAATATTTCTTCTTTGTAGATTTTTGGAATCATTGAGTAAAGTTTGTTACTTTATTTTACTATTTAAAAGATGTTATTTTACCATGTGTTACCAAGATGAAACTGTATGGTAGCTTTTTCTGTTTGTTTGTTTTTTTTGTTTTTTTTTTTTGTTTGTTTGTTTTTTTGTTGATTTTATTTTTTAGTTGTAGGTCGCAACGGGGAAATTTTTTGCGACTATACACATAGCTGCAACATTAAAACCTTTAAAAAATTGTTAAAAAAAAAAGAAAAAAAGGGAAAACATTTTAAAAAAAGATAAAACAGTTACACCTTGTTTTCAATGTGTGGCTGAGTGCCTCGATTTTTTCATGTTTTTGGTGTATTTCTGATTTGTAGAAATGTCTGAACAGGTTGTGTGCTGGAGTTCCTTCAAGACAAAAACAAACCCAGCTTGGTCTAGGCCGTTACCTGTTTCCCATCTGTAGTTACTCGATGAAGTCATGTACATGACCCTTCCGTAGCAATAAATGTGCCATTTTTATAAACTGTTTCTGACACTTGTTTCATTTCACTGTGCATTGCCCATAGAGCTCTCTTCGGTGAGACCACATCTGCCATCCACTTCCCAAGGGCAACAAACCAAGCCTGCTAAAACAAATCACAAACTATTAATACTAATAATAATTGCAAAGTAAACCCCATGGTTGCCCAAGAAGAGACGGTCCTGATGAAAGTGAACGGGATGCATGCAAACCAGAAAGGCACCTGTCTGGCGGGTTAACTAATTGAAGGAGTGTGGTTCGTGTGTGTGTGTGTGTGTGTGTGTGTGTGTGTGTGTGTGTGTGAGACCCTGAAGCTAAGCCCTTGAGGAACTCTGAACTGTGTCCCTGTTCTGGGCTGGGCGGCAGCTGCAAGCCCCCGCCAGCCTTAACCTTCTGGATCAGTCAGTCAGTCGGCGGCTGTTTGGCAGAAATCTGAGCTAGAGCTTTTCAATCAAAAAGAAAAATTATTTTGTATCACTTTGTTGAAAGCCGAATTGTTAACCATAGCATATTACATTATATTTATTCTTTCTGAGACTATACCCACACCTCACCACTGGCTTCTGGTTGGCTTTGTTGACTATTAACCCAGATGTAAACAACCAGATGGGTGTGTTTTGTTTTGGATTTCCAGCCCCCCTAACTTGTACAAACTGACATATGTCACCTACGGTGAGGAAAAAATGTATAGATTGAAACTTAGTGTTACGTACTGTAAGTTAATATTTTTGTAGAATGTACATCAAGCTACTTTATAGAACTTGGAGGTCATTTAAACATTGCACTATAGAGATATAAAGCAATGTACTTGATGTAAAGAAAGCCTGTGAGGGGGCGAAAGATTGTGAGAGCCTTGGTGGGGGAGAATACCCAGAGTCATGGCCCTCCTCAGTAACAACATACTAGGGCTGGTGGAACCGGGCTGACTCCTAGACTATCTATGGTCCCCTGCCCCAAGGACTGATCCAGACTGCCCAAGGAGGAGGAGATCCAGTTGAGTAGGGATGGGAAAGAGGGGCATTGGGGAACTGGGGATAGCAACTCATTGTTTGCCCATTAAATAATGTAACTCATTATGGACAATAAAAAAGAAAGAAAAAGAGAGAAAGAAAGAAAGAGAAAGAGAGAGAAACAAGGAAAGAAAAAGAAAGGAAAGAAGGAAAAAGGAAGGAAGAAAGAGAAAGAGAAAGAAGGAAAAGAAAGAAAGAGAAAGAAGAAAGAAAGAAAGAAAGAGCCTGTGGGCAGAGAACATCATGGAAGGCAGGTGTCTGGGGTTGGGGATATATATCCCCGGTATTGCTCTTGCTTTCTTTCTCATGGGGGTAAATGACTAGTTACCTGAAAGAAAAATGTTTTTTCACCATTTGGTTTACATGTGAAGTGCCCTCTGTAGCCAAATTTTGGGAGTCCCCCCCCCCCCACTGGTGTGGACTGTTTGCAGATATTTAAATTTTATGAAATTTCCAAAGATTTTGGTTGGTAACCCCTCTACCTTTTAAATGATTTGAAATGTTCATATGTTCTTACTGTGTGTTTTAAATATATATGAAAGAGCCACAAACGTTTAGTCTTTTAGTATTATATTTGATCACATAACTACTATTATAAGAAGGAAGAAGTGTCTTTAAATAGTCAATTATTATTAGGTTTTGCTTAAAAGGACCACATGATAAGGTACGTAGATTTAGTCTTTGGTTCATTTTCAGAGAGAATTTTGGTTACTGGAAAAACTAAAATATTATCCAGAAGTTAACCAAGCAGTTAATGCAAGCCACGAAGGGAAGAATAACCACAGAAATTGAAACATGGAATCAATCATTTTAGTCTCATAACTGGAGCTTTTTGCGTAAAATGTCTAAGTTTTAATAATAAGCCTCCGTTCTCTTGAGTAACAGCCTCTTTAAGACAGAACTTGAAAACCAGAGCTAGGATGTTGCCTACTTTCTAGCCAGACCGGGTTGTGCCTAGAGGCCCCGTTCTGCCAGCCAGCTCTCCAGTCCCAAAAGCATGCACCTGCTGCACACAGGCCCACATTGTCCCTGGCCACAGCCGGCTGAAAGCCCCAAGAGGGCAAGTCACTTCTGCAGTGCTGAGGTCACTTCCACAGAGGTCTGATGAACAAACGGGCCTCAGTGATAATCAACACGTCTTCAGAAAGCAAGAGAAAACATCACTAACTACCAGCCTGTGTGTCCTAGCGTGGTCCCAGGAAGATGCTAGGTTGTGGGAAGGCCTGGAGGCACTCGGCCAGCCAATAGCTTGGCATTGAAGAGCTAGATTAAATTTAGTATATATAGTATAGATAATAGAAAATATAAAAAGTGCCCTATGACTTGGGCTTTGTTTCCCTACGAAAGGCATGCCTCTTGAGCGTTGTTGTATATTTGAATTGCAGGCGCTTTGATGAGGCCATTCCACGGGCGGGGGATAACACACTGACGAATTCCTAGGTTTAGCCCGAAGGAGCCGACTGATGTCTCTGGAACACAGGCTTGGAGCCTGGAGTTCCTGCAGTTCATGGAGCTGAGGTTAAGAAAGCCTGGTGTAAGCTGTCAAAAGAAAACCCAATCCCAGTGACCTTGACTGAGATGGTTGAGCCTAGCCAGGACTTAACTAATGTCTGGCTTTTCTGTGTACGGTCGGCACGCACATCTGTCTCACTATATTTAGAAGTCCAGCGTCTCTGGCATTAGCCTGACGAACGTGCTTCCAGGAGGAAAGGATCCTGGCCACTGGGAAGAGGAACGAGGCCGGCAGACTCGAGGTTTCTGGCCAGAACCCACCCGGGTGAGAGATCTTTCTCTTTTCTTCCTGGCACAAAAATGTCAGCATTTGAAGAAAAAGAAAATTTGATATTTGGAGCTGGGAAGCTGGGTAAAATGTGCAAGCATACACACACACACACACACACACACACACACACACACACACACACACACACACCACAGAAGCACGTGCAGAAAAGAACATTTTAGGGAATTCGTTTTGCTTATCTTTTGAGTGTGGCTGTCATAAAGAAAGTGACATGCTCGGGGTCTCGTCCTGGCCTTGCCCATGCTAACACGAGGCTCCCCATCGGCTGCATAAAGCCCTGTTTTTCTGTTTCCCTTTCATTTTCCTGCTGCCTTGTGGAAATTTCCATGGACACTAAACCCCAGTACTCGTTTGTTTTCTGCTTTATTCCACAAATTGTTCATATTTGAGCTAGAAAAGTGTTTATGTAGCAAGAGTGCTAGAAAAGTCTCTTTTTTTCCCATTCTGGCCACTTTCAGAATAATAACAAAAAGTACCTGTTCTTTGGGGATAAATTTTGATTGATGGAACCGTTGCAACTTCCCATGTCTCCTTCAGTCAAAGGTCCAAACATTACATAACTATGGTTCCTTTATCAAAAGTAAGATCTTAACTTTATCTGAATTTCACCATTGTTTCTCCTTCCCTTTTGCTGTTGCAGGTACCCCACATTGCTATAGACTACCTACTTAAATTTGGGGCACCAATATAATTATAATATGTAGTGGAGTCTTCAAAGCCCGTTGACTCGGGCTCCTATAAGTCATACCTCTATACACTGCCCAAGCAAATTAGAGTGCAAAGTAAATGGATTACCTCTTATACTTCCCTCTCTCAAAAATGTAGCATTCTTCATTGAAGGATATTGAAGCAATAGCAAAAGGCGTAGGAAAAGCAAACTGGATGGGAGAGGCCCACAGCACCTGCTCAATTGTCTAAATGGTGGATCTTGTCCCTCAGTCATCGGTCACTGAGTGATGACTAAGTCAAAGCACTTGGGCCATGAAGAGGCCTTCTGGGGTCCTTGTCTTTAAAACGGCCAGTAGAAAGATAGCCGGTGCATCTTAGGACCAGCAAGGTCAAGTTCAGAGCATAGCACAACAGGGCCTGCTGGGCTGGGGTTTCCAGAGAAAACAGGGTATTTGTAGAAGTGGCTAGATGCAAGGTACCTTTTGACAGGTGGTGGAGAAGCTAGTCTGAGTTGAAGTTGTTTCTGCGCTAGGTAGGTAGGCCTATTGGGAGATGATGCAGCGCTTTAGACCGACACGGATGCATTTGGCCACATTGGCATCAGCTCCCTCCCCGTGGCCCAGACGATGCCTGGACCGTCTTGGAGGAGTTTGGAATGTGCACAGTCCTGTGGGTGAGGAGAAAAGAAAACGGGCTCATGCTCCCACATCCAGGCTAGCGGACACCTTCTCCAGAGATCTCAGATCATGGCCAAGTTCTGACAGTTACCCGTGGCCTGGCACTGCCCAAGAACACTGGGCAGCACACCCTGTGTCAATAAAACAACATAACCCAAGGCCACGCGAGCCACTGTCAGAGAAAGCCTTGCTTCTGGGAGTCGTGTGAGCTGGGAATGAGGAAGCTGGGGTCTCCCCACGGAAGCGTGATGGGGGACAATCCAGCTATGTTAGCCAATGCGAGGGGAGGAGGATCGAAAAGGGAGCTGGGTATGGAGAACATTCTAGATGGGCCTCTGAGTAAGGTATGTGTGAAGAGCGGATGTCCAGAGCAGAAAGAACGAAGTCTGCCTGGATGAAAAGATCCGTGGGTGAGGCAACACTCAGGATGTTATTATTTTCAACTAAGCTTTGCTCCAAAAGACATTTAAGTTCACACTGTCAAGCACTGAGAGGAACAAGAGACGTTTCCTCTCTTCCTCTAGTCGCAAGCATTGCCAACCTAAGCAATCTTAGGAAGAGATTAAGGGGGCACAGGGCTGTGGCCCCTGCAAAGCCCTGTTCTGCTTAGTACAGATTTCTCCAGCCAGGGCTGGTAGAGCCCTCTGTGGCGCAGAGAAAGGACCCACTGGCTTGAATTCAAGCACGTCTTATGACCTTCCCAGTCCAGAACATGGCCCCACTTGTACCATTGTGAGCTGGGCCACTGCTCTCCCTGAAGACAGCGCCCAGTGCCTGCCACACCCCAGGGTTCCTTCTCTTCCTCTTTAATTCAGACACATCTTTTCAATTGTCTGCTGTCTGCCCAAGATCATCTGATCTAATTCAAACAGGAGCAATAACAAAGGCCAGGGCAATAACATCTGGAGATCAAGCATACCGCAACCATTGAAAGCAACTTTTTTTAAACCAAAAGAAACTTAAAAGGTCCTAAAAAAAAAGTTCCCCAGAAATAAAACAAATGAAAAGAAAAATGGATTCTAGAGATATTTCAAAAATATACATCTTGTTGAACTGTCATGAAAAAAAAAAAACCAAACTTCCAAACTTGTTTTGTGCGTTGTTTTTATCTGAGCCACATGATTGCACTTGCTGGGCTTTCCCACCATCCCGTACCACAAAGTTGGGCAAATGACAGTCAGGGGTCAGATTAGAATGTAGCATATCTGACTCTTGGTTTTACAATGAATAAAAATAAGCCCCAATTTTTTCTGTGTGGCTTGATGGTCTGTCATTAAAATGACATGTTTTCAAAATGCAGTGAAATTTACAGAGAAACACAAGACCCAGAGACATGGGACCTCGTTTCCAAAATGAGACTTTGAGTAAACGCCCAAGATGAATTTTAAATTCAGAAAAACTGGAACTGAATTGTCACCTAGCACCCTGGGCTACATTGTCTTTCGAAGGGAAAACAAAAGAAGGGCAAATAATCTATCTCATCTCTTTCTGTCTCTGCTTGCAAATTAATAAATAAAATATTTTTAAAGGGCTGGAGAGATGGCTCAGCAGTTGAGGCACTTGCCTGCAAAGCCTGACAACCCAGTTCCATTCCCCAGTACCCAAATAAAGCCAGATGCACAAAGTGCTGCATGCATCTGGAGTTTAATTTGCAGTGGCTCTAGGCCCTGGCGTGCTTTCTCTCTTCTCTCTCTCTCTCTCTCTCTCTCTCTCTCTCTCTCTCTCTCTCTCTCTCTCTCTCTCTCTCTCTCTCTCTCTCTCCCCCTCTCTCCCTCTCTCTCTCCCTCTCTCTTTCCCTCTCTCCCTCTCTCTCTCTCTCTCCCTCTCTCTCCCTCTCTCCCTCTCTCTCTCTCTCATTCCTCTTTGCTTGAAAATAAATAATTTGTTTAAAAAAGAACACAGGTATCATGCGCTTTGACCCAAGACAGGTGTCACCTTTAAGTACCATAAGGAGTCAAGAGGCTGAGGGAGGCGGGACCTAGGGCGGTTTGGAAAGCTCCCATTGGAGAACTGCCTAAGGCCATAGCACTGATGGCCTAGCCAGATGAAAAGCAAGTTTCTCAGTTTGCTCAGGGAGCCTCGCAGAGGTTCTCCTCCTAGTTCACAAGGTCAGTTCAGGCCACCTTAGATGAAGTTGTCACACAGCTCTCATTTCTCACACTTGTTTGGACTGTGGATGTTACGGTGACAGAAAGTAGAATAATAACCTCTCACAATCCTTGTTACCTTCTTAAAGGCCGCTTTTCACATATAGTCTCTTTGGGGATTAGGGCTTCAGTGCTTGAATTTGGGGGGCACTAGTCTCCCGTGATGCTCTGAACCGGGTCTCTCGGTCTTCAGCACAGCATTTCCTCGGTCTACAAATTATCTTAAATGTAATTCTGTTGGTTAATTGTGATTGTAGACATTATTGGATCTGGAATAGAATATGAGACATGTCTCTTCGTGGATCCATGAGGGCATGTCCAGGAAAGATTAGGGGAGGAGACCCTCCCCCAAAGTGGGTCTCCCTCCCAGTGACAGTATAAATATTGCCTTAAAGGATTCTGAGAATTGTAGTCTTCATTTCAAAGGTTATGTATATCCCCTAAATCTGGGAATCATAAAGATACCAAGGGGTGGGGCGGGCGAGGTGGCGCACGCCTTTAATGCCAGCAGAGGCAGAGGTAGGAGGATCTCTGTGAGTTCGAGGCCAGCCTGAGACTACCTAGTGAGTCAGCCTGGGCTAGAGCGAGACCCTACCTCGTAAAAGCAAGTAGCATTTTCTGTTAGAGAGTACTTTGTTGACCCATGTTTGGGGCTCTGTGGAAGAAATAAAACATTTGCCTACCATGCCCAGCTCAAAGCTTGCTTCCCTCCTCGGCCCTGTCCTGGGTTCTGCTGGCTCCCTTAGTCATTGCCCAGCCTGTTTCTGATGGATTCCTCTAGTCAAAGTCCACAGCCAATGGGGGTTCTTGTCTACAATTAATTCTCCTTTAGGGACTCAGAAACAGTAGAATGTTAGTGTCAGATCTTCAAAATTTTTTGGGGGGAAGGGGATGGCAAATTATGACGTAAGGGCCAAAACCCACCCTTCATGTATTATTAGAGCTCAGACTTGTTCATTCCTTTCTGTATTGTCCAGCATAGCTTTTAAGCTGCGGTACTAGAGACCGTGTGCCACACACTTCACACTCTCTTCTCCTTTTGGCTGGACTCACAGAGCCACAGATGGAAGGAGCTGAGACCATCAAATCATGTGCGAGAACGTGATCTCTGAACTCCATTACTAAGCGAGCAGCAAACATCTTATCCAGATTAGCTTTTGGGAATTTCAAAAAAAAATTTTTTAAACATTGAAATTTTGTCTGTCATTTTATCCTGGGGTCAAGGACATTGCTTGTCCAGCCCTTTAACCATTCCAGAAGTGAAGAGGAACCACAAAGGACGTGCTTGTTCCTTGATGGGGTGGTTGATCTTCATTGTGAATGTGGCAGGAATTAGAATCACCTAGGATATTGGTGGGCATACCTTGGGGGTCTGTGAAGACATATCCAGAAAGAATTGATTAAGGGTAGACCCTCCCTGAAGGTAGGCTGGGAGCGTGGATACAGGAGGAAAAAGGAGAAAGTCCCCTGCTTTCTACCATGCCTGCCCTGCCATGATGGATCGAACCCTCTGAAACTAGGAGTCAAAATAAATAATTTCTCCCTTTAACTTGTCTTATCAGATGTTTTGTCATATAAATGAGAAGCCACCAATATCCCTAGTACATGAAATTTGTGAGAAGGCAGACATTGCTGAGAAATAGGTGAGGCCAAATGCTGTGATGATGGTGAATAGTAATCATATCCTAGATCTTTACATCAGCCAGAAGAGACAGGCTTTACGATCAGCCCCATTTGGTAGATAAGAAAATTGAGGGCTGGAGAAGCGGCTCAGAAGTTAAGGTCCTTGAGTGCAAAATCTAACTACCAGAGTTTGATTCCCCAGTACCCATGTAAAGCCAGATGTACAAAGTGGTGCATGCATAGAGTTTCGTTTGAAATGGCTATAGGCCCTGGTGCACCCATTCATTCACTCCTATTCTCTCTCTCTCTCTCTATCTCTCTCTCTCTCTCTCTCTCTCTCTCTCTCTCTCCTTGCCAATAAATAAAAATATTTTTATAAAAAAATACAATTGAATCCCAAGATCACAAAGTTAGTTATTTTGCTATTTGGAAGCAAAACTCCTCTGTGTTTTTAGTAATGAATCCAGTGTCTGGTCTTCAAGGACTTTGCCCCTAGGCCTTCTAGAAGACACCTGGAAGGCACGTCTTTGGAGCACATTGTTGCAAAGACAGCTAATCTACCTCTATGTCTGTTACTCCTCCACCATGTGACCTCAATGCCTCCCATCAACTGGTTTCATGACTCTGTTTAATAATTGGAAGCAGCAAGGGATTGAGCTCATGGGACCACACTTGCCTAGCCCGCCCAAAGCCCTGGGCCCACCTCCCAGTGCCGAGGGTGACAGAATGAAGCAGAAGTGAAAATAAGCTTAAACTTGGAGCATACACTTCAGGGGGTCTTCACACTTCCCCTAACCCGATATTAAGAAGTATGGTCAGGGGGCTGCTGGGCTGGGGTGTCTGTGTGGAGCAGGCAGTCCTCAGCATCAGCTTCCGGGCAGGGCAGTGGGACCATCTGCAGAATAACCTGCTAGCTGAGCACAGCCCACGTTATGGACCACAGTATCAGAAGCAACTCAAATGATTGTTAAAATAAATGTTGGGGGAGGTTTGCTATATAGGGATTAGCATCTGAGACAGTCCCGGTGCTCATTTTTGAGATGTTAGCTACAAATAGTTCAAGAACACAAATTAGCTAATATATTGAGAGTACTAGCATTTGGAAATAAAACTATTTTATTTATTTATTTTTTTATTCTCATAAATGTATTAGAATTTAATAGAATATATGCAACAAGCACTTTTTGAACACAAGGCTATTCTCTATATTGGACATTTTCTACTTAAACTCACATTTCCACTGAATTTCCACTATAAAATTCTTTCTTAATGTAACATATTTTTATACTTAAAAGCCTTTCTCACACTGTCAAACACATGTGCATTAAAAATGTGCATGAAATTGAAGTTTATTTTTATTTCAAGTCAACAGAATGCCCTCATATTTTATTAAAATGATTCCAGATTGAGTTGTTATAATTATTGCTAGTATACACCTAAGAAAAATATTAAACACCATATAAATATTGATAATTATTAGACAAAAAAGTTAAACCAAAAATTCATAAGGAGAGTGTCTTTAATGATACAAACGAGTTTCTTTTTTGTTCCAATGTTCTCCTGTCCATGGATAAACACATTTTTTTTTTGCTTTAATAGTTGTAGTTCAAATCCTACTTTGTTTTTTGCAACTGTTGCACTGAGAAACCTAGTTCGCAGATAAATATGAGGGTGGGAACAGAAATAGTTTTGTTATAGCTGTACCTCTCTGTTCTCTGACTCCCTTGAGGTTATATGAGACCCATCATGGAAAATAACATCTGATGGGGGCTGGAGAGAGTGCTTTATGGTTAAAAGCACTTGTCTGCAAAGCCTGAGGGCCCAGGTTCAATTCCCATGTACCCATGTAAAGCAGATACACAAGGTAGTGATGATGCATCCAGAGTTTGTTTACAGTGGCAGGAGGCCCTGATACACCCATGCTCGCTCTCTCTCTCTCTCTCTCTCTCTCTCTCTATATATATATATATATATATATATATATATACATATACATATATATTTACATCTCTCTCTCAATATCTCAATATATATATATATATATATATATATATATATACATATATATTTACATCTAGTGATTGCTTAGCAGACAATTTGATCCCCTTCAATGCGGATGAAAGCACAGACTTGGAACCCACCTGACTTGTAAAAGGGTTTTTTACCCAGTCATTAGAGTCATTTATTTTTCTAGTTTCTGGAAAGTATACCAAGAAGGCTTGCTTTACCAGGTTTGATTGAACAACCCTCAGCAATCACACCTTTCACATTGCCACTCAGACACCTTGTTTATCTTAAAAGAACAAGTTACAAAACTGGAAATACTTTCAGTTTTAGCATTCCTTAATGGAATCTATCTTGTTGATTAAAAATGCTAATATTCTAAATGCCTTAAGTATATTTATTTTTTTTTTACCAAGACACAGCAAATACCCACCAGATAAGCAAATAGAGCTTGTCCTTAAAAAAATCATTAGGCAAACGAAACCTACTTTCAGAAAGCAAAAATGTGATATTTTTCAATTTAAAGAAGGTTTCCATCATGTGCTGTCAACATGAACTTCCGATATCCCCTGGGTGCTCCTCTCAGGAGATGATGACCTCCATTTGCCCTGGGTTATTTCTTTCTGTCCCCCAGGATTTGGCATTTGGCTTGGTGACTGGTTCAACTTACTTTTTCTGAGCTGGGAGAAGTAGCCTTGGAAATCCTTGTCAGCCCAGGTGTGATGGTACTCAGAATAGTGGAGGAGTTGGGAATTGCTACGGATTGGGAGACAGGCCTCTTCCCAAATTACTTCTAATCCCAGCCACGGCTATAGTCTCGAATCTCATAGCCTTGAAGGAGAAGTGACACTGGACACAGGTAGATCAGCAAGCAGTGAAGATTTGTCTCAACCAGCAAAGGCTTTTAGTAGGTAAGAAAGTAAAGAGGAAACTAAAACCCTCCCAGAAGGGCAGACTGAGCTGAGGGCCGAAGGCCAGAGGCTGCCTCTAGTATCTGGACTTAGCATCTCTCCTCCCTTCTGCTCACTTTGAGGTGGTCCAGAGAAGACCCTTTCCTGGAGAGGTGGAAGCTTTCCTAGACTCTAACCTTACCCACAACTCAGTCTGTTACAACTAGATACTGGGATATGAATAAGGTGTGACTTCCCACGAAGAAGAGAGGTCTAGGGACTAGGGCAAGAGAGGGAGGGTCTGAGACTGGCTCTGTTGCTTCTCCCCAGCCTTCTCTTCCTCTCAGCCAGTCAGCTTGGCTGCCTCATACTCACCTGCAAGCCTGCCTCAGTGTTCACGCTTCACGGTTTTAATACTTGTGTCCATTTTAGCCCAAACAGACTAAGTGCAACGAAACGTAGGATGGGCGTGTCGAGCAGTGGTCAGTCAGGGGAGTAAAGAGAAAACGTGTGGAAATGCAGACAAGTTCCTTGCTTTTGGTATCTGCTGGACAGCAGTAGCGCAAAGAACAGACCTCCAAGACCAAGGAGGGTTGCTTGGGAGAGACTCGATTGTCGTGCTTACTGACATCTGAGAACAACCCTGTGGATATCAGACCGAAAACTAGACACAATCTAGACAAGGCCCGAGCTGTTAGAGAAGCATCTGTGTTCCGTGTGGCCCTGAACTTGACCGGCTCGAGTGATTTATGGCTGACTCCAATGCAATCTGATGCTTCTTTCCCTCCGGTCTGAGCAGAGACGATGCCAGTCTGGGTAGTGGGGTCTCCCCATTGTGCACCCCTTGGGTGCTGTGACTAATTGTCGCATTTATAGTCCCCACGCCTGTCCACCTGCTACTTATAGGGACGGTGGGTCCACCTGGAATCCTGGTCTTTATTCCTGAACAGGTTGCAAAGCCCTGAGCTCTCTGAGAAAAGGAAAGCCAGACCCCAACTCCAAGGGGCAGGAGCGCTGCAGACTGTGGACTCACCCTGCGTCCCAGGACCCTTCTTTCTGCCTGCCCAGTGGACACCGACTATTCCGAATGGACTCTTGGACAGGCGCTTGGCTGCCGCTCTCCCAGGTGCCCGATTCAAAGCTGTCCTCAGGAGTTCCTCGCCGGAGCCCCTTCCATGACAAGCCCTTGTCTCCTGACAGCTCACTCCCTCTCCTACACGAGGAGCGAGAGAGACGTGTTGCTTGAGCCATATTTTTGGAAATTGCTAGTTAGCTGCAGAATGTTTCCTGAGGTAGAAAGCAGCAGCAAGGACTGTAATTATCGGATTGTCTCGCTGCCGAGGCCAAGCAGCAGATGTTCCGCTCTCGAGGCTTGGACAAGTCTCATCACAAGTCAACTCCTCTGCCTGACGCCCTGCGTCCCGGCTCTTCGAAGATCGCTTGAACCACTGCCGAGAACTGGGTTGACAAGACCTTCAAAAGCGGCCCGTGCTGGGATCTGGTGCCAGGGGGGAATCGGTCCAGAGAATGCTAGGCCAGAAGGGGCTGGGGCCGGATTCCAAAGGCCAAACTCCCGCTTCGAATTGTGTGCCTTAAGAAATAACTTCGCTGGGGTAGGACAGGGGAATTGCTCCATATCTCTCTCCTGCTCCCTGCACTCCATGAAGACCTGGAGAGGGAATTCTGCAGGTGGTCGCCCTGGGAGACAGTAATGGAGTAACTTTTGAAATGTCCAGTGGAGCTGGAAGGGTGTACTCAAAAACAGGGCATTTTTCTATTTATTTTTTCTTTTTAAAATATTATTTATTTTTTTTTAATTTATTTTTTTATTGTTCATAATGAGTTACATTGTTTAGTGGGCCAACAATGAGTTGTTATCCCCAATTCCCCGTTGCCCCCCTTCCCCATCCCCAGTCAGCTGGAGATCCTCCTCCGTGGGCCGTCTGGATCAGTCCTTGTGGCAGGGGACCATGGAGAGCCTAGTATTCAGCCAGGTTCTCATGACCCAAGTGTGTTGTTACTGAGGGGTGCCATGCCTCTGACATTCTCCCCCACCACAACTCTCACAATCTTTCCGCCCCCTCTTCCGCTCAGCTCCCCGAGTCGTGGTGGGTGAGTATTAAGGCTGCTTGAAGGTTGTGAGCTTAGGGGTCTTTGTGTCAAGATTCATTGGTTTCTGTCTCACTGGCTTATCCTGTGTTGATTGAATGGCTGTGGCTATGGGTCCCTTGTTCATCCCGTCCTTCTCTGAGGGGCTCCATATGGATCCTCCACGATATGACTGTGGTGGCTCCTCTCTTGCCAGGATCTCAGCTTTCTGCCTGCGGTCGGTTGGTAGGGTTAGATGGGCCCCAGCTCTCGCTGCATCCTTTATGGAGAGAGTCCTGTCAGCACTGTCCTTCCTCTTTAAAATGTAGTCGTGTGACTCATAATGACATTTAGCCCAATGACAGATCACACATTTATTACAGTGGTCTCCTGAAATTATGTCATCTTGGTTTGTACAAGGACACTCCATGATGTTGGTACAGTGACAAACTCACCTAACGACATTTTTCTCCGAACAAATTTCCTATCGTAACCAATTCCTGATGACGGTTTGTGGCTTTGAGAGCCCATGTTTGCTGGGCTCTGAAAGTGAGATTTTCAAAAGGACCCACTTAGGGGCTGTTTTCTTGGAGTTTAGCTCCTTGTGGAGTTCACCTAATATCCATACTCCACGGAGTGTGGTATAAAATTTCCTGGGTGATGGAGGGCAAAGGTGGAAATGGAGTCACCTCCCTCGTCTAAATGGGTGACTCTCCCAAAGGCTTGTAAGAAGATCTAATGCTTAATTGAAACCCTGGAATTTCCAAAAGCACCAGGCAGATGGGGCGAAGTTTGATTGCAGGGAAAGAAGGTTGGGCATTTGGTGTGAAGACAACCTTGGGAAAGGGCACAGAGCTACAAAAAGCAGGGTTGAAAGGTGACAGAATGCATGTTGGCAAACAAGTTAAAACGCCAATAATATTCACCTGAACATATGCTTTACTGCTTGCTACGTGCAAGGCCTGGTGCTAAGCCGGTGTCATGGTTGGATCCAGGGTCCCCCACAAACAAATGAATGTGTTCTGATAGATCGATCCTCAGCTGATGGCGGTTTGGGTTTTACAACCTCACTGGAGCTGTGTTGTCGGGGACGGGCTTTTGGGGTTCTAGCCAGCTTCCCCTTGCCAGTGATCGGCACACCTTCCTGCCATTGTGTGTAGTGCTGTGGCGGAGGTGATGTCCACCCTCTGCTCATGCCATCGTTTTCCCTGCCAGAATGGAGTCTCCCCTCGAGTCCGTAAGCCAAATAAACCCATTCCTCCACAAGTCGCTTTTGCTTGGGTTCTTTCTGCGCAGCAACTAGAAAGCTGACCGCAACAGCCTGTGAATGAAACGACAAAATAGTATTGTAACAAGGATTACTAAGAACCAATTATTCTTATAACTATCATTTATGGAACATTTGCTGTGCCAGGCATGGAAAGTCCTGCAAAATACTTCTCTCTTTCTATTCTCACAGCAACCACAAGAAATACATACTGTTCTCAGTGTCACTTTAGAGATGAGGAAACCAAGCTACCGGTGAGTTCACTGATATGCCTAGGGTTATCTTGGGGCTGTCAGCATTTAGAATATTCTCTTGGTGCATAATTGTTGGGTGGTGTACAAAGATTTACTGGGAAAGGGAGGTTGACCAGCTGTCTAAGACCCAAGGGTTTTCTGGAAACAGGGAGAATGTAAACAGGTAAAAATCTTAGTTGAAAAAAACAGCACAGCCACTTATCTTTTAGGGCTTAATAATTGGTGCTAAAATGTTTGGAGCAGGCTTAGCAGAACAACTATTCAGTTTTTCTGTATTGTGCAAAAGTAGCCACTGACAAGATGTGTAGGAGTGGACATGAATATATTTCAATAAAACTTTATTTACAAAACAAGCATGTTTGACCTCCAATCTATTACTTTAATGTACTTGTTAGATACATACACATTGTATATAACAATGTATTATATAGACATATATGCATAACATATATGTATACATTATATACATGTACATTCCTCTATCTCATTTTAATTATTTTCAATTAAGTTTCATGGGTCTACACTACCCTAAATACTTCACATTCAGATATTCCTAATTAATGTTTCACACATATATTATTTTCTTCAAAAGCACTATAATTTCTTTAATGGCAAAAGGCTGTAAGAGCGTCTCAAAGTGTAATGTTCTCTGAAGCCTTTCTATACTTTTTGCTCCTGAAATCACACTCCCTAGCACATCGACTCATTAATTAATTCAACAAATATTTATTCTGTTTCCAAGCATAAACCCAAGACAGATCTAAGATGACACAGGGTACAATCTATTAGAGGACTTCGTAATAGAAACATGGTCCTGAGAGCAGCAAAACCGCTTGGATGACCATAGTTTGGGGCGTAAGGAGGGACTCATTTATGGGGTAGGCAAAAGTGACTTCATCCTAACTACAATGTACCTGGTTTATTTTAAGATAACATCAAAGACTCAAGCACATTCCTGGCTCCAGAGTAGTGTTGCTAAGCTCCACATACCTTTCTAATGGCATTGTCTATTTTAGTTTGTTGGAAGAATATTCAGGAAAAGCTCACTGGGTTACTCTGGGCACTTGTGGCAGTTAAGACTAAATGAGCTTCCTCCATGTCAAGCTGAATCATACAGTTTGCTGTGGCTTTTCCACTTTGCAAACACATTTTTAAAACCTTTTGACTCTTGTTATCACACTTGAAGCAAAACAGAAACACGTTGAATGGCTATGCAAAAGTATTTTCTTTCTATAGATTCTATCACTTTTTGTAATTTTTACATTTTTAAACATTGTAAACCTTTTCATTAAAAACTTAATCACATTATGACATTAGTTGATGTAAACATAGAATCAAAACTATCAATATTATTGCCTTTCAGTTCCATACCTTGTCCCGCTGGAAAGTCTTCAAGGGTCAGGACGTGATCCAGTAGGAATCTCCTCTGGGAGAGGGTCTTCTGCTGGAGCGTCTCTGGAGGGCCTCACAGCTAAACTTTTGAATGAGATGAAGGAGCAGTACACTACAGTGGCCATTGGAAGTATAGTAATACATAGATCGGGAACGTTTTTGTTCGTTATCAGGGGTTACTTCATCTACTGACTGGTTGGATGTCCTGCTACACACCCGGCCTGTTCACCAGCATTACCAGCTCTCACCTCGTGTAATGGTTGGTTGCACCTCTGGTTACATACCTGGCATGTTCACCAGCATTATCTGGTATTACCTCATGTAATGATTGGTTGTACACACCTGGCAGTGGGGAATTTTTTCCATCACCTCACAATAGCATGTGGGTTAGATGTTGTGCCGTGTTCTTAACGTGACTCCTCTATCACTAGATAATAGGCCTTTGCCTCTCTGTCCGCTTATACATGGTTTCTGCTTGCCTGACACACCGTTATGGGGCACATGGCCATGATCTGATTTCCACGGGCAGGGGCTGGGTCCAGGAGCTTCTATTTCTGGCCAGTACTCAGATGTTGCTGTGTTGTTATAAGACCCTCACCCCACCATGCACTCCCGGAGAGGTGCTATTCTCCACAGTTCCCTTAATGTTAGCTTCCTCGTTTCCAATATTTAAAGCACCTTTTACAAGGAACTTTCTTAAAGGTTTATACCAGGTGATATCCCTGCTATGAGCATATCCACACCGTAATTATTAACATAAAATAATTTCTCCTTTTATAAGTTGTCAAAAATACTTTGGTCTTTTCATTTTTAACACCCTAAATTCCTTGTCAATTTAAAGATTTCTCTATTTATTATATGGATATTTTTATTTTATGTCCATGTGTAAATTGATTTTTCTTAAGTTTATCTCACATTTCAAATTTGGCGCATATTTAAGTTTTTTTTAATTTTAGGAGCCATTTTTACATTATAGAATTTGGTAGCATTTACTGCAAGTATTTATTTTCCTTTTTATTATGGGTATAAATTTTTATTAAGATTTTTAACTGAATTTTGCTCTTGGGGGGTTGAGGAGGCTTCAAGGTAGGGTCTCTGTAGTCCCAGGCTGTCCTGGAATTTACAGTGATCCTCCTACCTCTGCCTCCCTAGCAGATTAGAGGCACGTGTCACTATGCCTGACTTCAATTGTGCTGTTGATTTTTTCGAGACAGAGTCTCACTCTGAAACCAGGCCTGCCTGGAACTTTCAGTGATCCTTCCTTTTGCCTCAGCTTCCTGAATGTTGGGATTACAAGTGTTAGCTGCCTTGTCTTAAAATTTTTTTTTAATATTTATATAGGGCTGGAAAGATGGCTCAGCGGTTAAGGCACTTGCCTCCAGTGCCTAAGGCCCTGGGTTCAATTCCCCAGGGCCCACATGAGCCAGACCCACAAGGTGGTGGCCCTGGTGTGCTCTCTCTCTCTCTCTCTCTCTCTCTCTCTCTCTCTGCTTGAAAATGAATAAATAAAATATTTTTAAAAATAAAATATTTTTAAAAATAAAATAAATAATAAATAAAAATATATTTTTTAATTCTAAAATATCATCAACAACTGGGAAGCTCAGATATGGACAGGCCATCTATTAGGCCCTCTCAGCTATGACATCTTGAACACTGCTCAATATTAAAACCACGAGACTAGTGGCAGAATATCCCCAGTTTTGGGTGCTACCAGTTGTACGTGTGTGTGTGTGTGTGTGTGTGTGTGTGTGTGTGTGTGTGCCTTTCTCTTTGCCTGGACCACAGACATAGCTTTGCATAATCACCATTAATTCCTCATCAAAACCTGTTTCACCACTAGGGTTCCTCTTACTAACCCTTTTAACCGTACCCACCTACCAACGCATTGCAACCACTGATTCGATCTTTGTCAATAATTTTTCTTTGAAGAACACAACATAAAGGAATCAATTAATAGGCAACTTTTGAAACTGACTTCATGATCACACCGAGGTTCAAGGTCCATCCAAGCTTCTATGCGTAGCAGCCATTTACTACTTTTTATTACCAAGTTGGTAAATTTACAGCACAGTTGTTTAATCATTCACCTGCCGACGTATCGGGAGTCATTTCCAGGTGGGACTATTTGGAAGAAAGCTGCTGTCGCATTCATGTGTAGGGTTTTGCATGAATGGGAACTTTTTCTGTGAGAGAGGGCCTCATCTAACAACTTAGAACTTTTACTCAGCCCACACTGACCTCAAATTCACAACCCTGCTTCCCTCTCTCAAGAGCTGGGAAACAGGTGTGGGTCACCTGCCTAACTATGAACGAGCATTTTTATTTCATGATTCTAGCCATTCAAATCGATACAGGGTGAATTTTATTGCTGTCCAACCCTTAATTTTCCATCGGTTTCAAACTCGGGTTGGTAAGAAAACAGGAAAATTTATCCAACCTCAGACATTTGCAACCAAGAGTACAAATTGTTTAAAATATCCTAACTCTCATTATAAATTTGGGCTTTTTTCAAATTGCTGAAAAAAAGAGAGAGATGAAAATCTCTCTCTCTTTTTAAGAATGGAGACCTTTATTTCATAATGACTTTAAAAACTGAGGTGGTTACTGGATTTGCATATATTTAAATCATGCATTTGTTTCCAAGAGCTTAAAAAGGAAGAGGTTAATACACTTAGTTTTAACCTTTCCTAACATTACAAAATACTCAAGGTAAATAGTGTCAAATTGCAAGTATCAAACAGAACTAGGAACACTCCAGGGCATCCTCAGCATCACAGAAAACACCAGAGTCTCCCTCTGAAAGCAGCTGAGCCGAACATCTCCAACTTCACACCCTTCCAGTTGATTTATCTTAAATAATGTGAGTGTAGTTCTTCCATTACTTTTAGAGATTAACTCTGGTTAAGATTAACTTGACTTCCACAAGACCTGCTGCTTTCTGCTTGTGCTTAGCTCCGTTTTCTTGTTTTCAAAAGGTTGCATCTCAACTCTTCCAACTAGGGTAACGGCAGGCTGACCTCACGCCTGCTTAACCACTGGCCACGGGACAGGGGAGATGTCAATGTCTCAGCACACGCGGCCCCTCTTCCAGGTTCTCACCAGGTGATGTCCAGTCAAACCTCGGAACATGACTCCCAGCAGTGGAATCAAAACACAGGAATTTAGAAGTTTCTCAGATGTCATCCCCTCATCTTGGCACAAGTCTTCCTGGGCCACTTTGCCTCCCTCGGGCTTTAGTTAACACTGTGTTCCTGGGAGTCAACAGCAGAGAGGTGACATGACTTTGCACAGGAAGGCCCTCAGCCATGACACTCTGACGGCCTGTAAACCTGCCTGCTAAGCTTTGCCTGTTAGTCTCGCCAGCCATTCTGTCTCCCCCATGCCTTGCATCTCTCGCCTCTTTCCCCACCTGATCTTGGTTTTAAGGTCTTGCTACTCAAGGCGAGGTATCAGGCTCCCCTGGAGCTTGTCAGGATAATCTCAATCCCCAGCTCAGAGCTTCTCAATCCGACCCGACCCATTGACAAGGTTCCCAGGTGATTCTCATGCAGCTCGAGAAGCTATTCTGAGCCCCTGCCTGCCCGGCTCCTTGCCAGTGCAGCATGTCTCTGCCAAAGCCTTACCTACTAGGAAAATAAACCTGAATGAAAAGCCACGCCCGCTCTCCCAGCCTCTCCGGTGAGGGGTGTCCCTAATGTCTTCCCTTCTGGGTTCTGAGAGAGTGGGGCTGACTTCCAGTCAAAAAGCAGCTAGGGATCCGATACCCATCCACACACCACCACAGGATGAAGACCATTGGCCTGCTGAGGCAGAGGGCAATCATTTCCCATCTGGAATAATGCTAAAGTTAAGGTTAAAGTTATTAGCAGGACTCGGAACAGAATAAAGCTTTCCATAGATCGTAAAGAATAAAAACATGGCGTGGTGAGCAGGGCTGAAGCTTAATTCTTGTCGGCATCAGCAAGGAATTTGACTCTGAGGACTCCTGGGGATTGAAGGGGCTCCGTGCGAGAAGGGGGCTGAGCAAGTCAGGGGCAAAATCATCCCATCAAACATCAGGAGAGGATGAGGGCGTCTTGGTATTTCTCTGATTCGGAGGCTTGAGTATCAGCAGCATATACAGAGACAGAGAGAGAGAGAGAGAGAGAGAGAGAGAGTTCATAAGGAGGAAGTACAGACACACTTCTCACTCAAAGCAAATATTTAAAACAATGAAGAAGTGAAATCAATTAGATCCAAAATTCACTTAAGATAAAATTAAAGGAAAAAACAAAGAAATAACCATCAAAATTTAAATTATGAAAGGACAAAACAAACACAGGTGAAATAAAAATAAGTGTACATCAGAAGAGCAGATATAAAACTGTGAAGAAAAATATTTATAATGAAATGTTAGGAAAAATATCAGCAAAATAAATTAAAATTAAAGAGACGATTTGCCAATTAAAAAGGTGAGGACAAAGAAATCCAATTCACAACTTTTTACCAAAATGAAAATGAACATTATAGAAGAAAATACTTCAAATAGAATGCTGCAAAAATCATATATTTCTGAAAAAAAATTACCACCTGGTAGAGTTGACCTCAGCGATGCCAGAATGTTTGAACATTTAAAAATATGTATTACTGTAATGCACATAATTTTGAGATTGAATGGAAAATTTAAATAGATGCATAAAATGAAAAGGTATTCAACATACATATTATTTGATCTAAGCACTCAGCACATCAAGAGTAACTTGTACCTGTCAAAACAGCAGAGAGGGAAGTTTGGTTTGTTTTTCAGAGCTGGAGATGGAACCCTGTTCCTTGCACCCTTTGGCAAGCTGTTTACTGCTGAGCCAGAGCTATAGTCCCAGATAAGCTCTTTTGAGAGGAAACACTCTATGCCCATAAATGTCAGGAGCACAGTTTCTGCAGTTTAATAATGAAACCGAGTAAATGTAATAAACAAAAATAATTCTTAAAATAAAAAGAGCCTTTGGTAGTAAAAAAAAATTTGCAAAGAGAAAGATTTGTTTGTTTGTTCCAGATGACATAGTTTTCTATATTTAAAAAAATCGAAGAAACTTTATTTCCCATTGTTGCAGTCAACTTTCTAGTTGCTGCACAGAAAGAACCCAAACAAAAGCGGCTTGTGGAGGAATGGGTTTATTTGGCTTATGGACTCGAGGGGAGACTCCATCCTGGCAGGGAAAACGATGGCATGAGCAGAGGGCTGGACATCACCTCTGCCACAGCACTGCAAACAGCGGCAGGAAGGTGTGCCAAACACTGGCGAGGGGAAGCTGGCTTATAACCCCATAAGCCCGCCCCCAACAACACAGCTTCATTGAGGTTGTAAAACCCAAACTGCCATCAGCTGAGGATCGATCGATCAGAGCACATTCAATTGTTTGTGGGGGACCCTGGATCCAACCATGACACCCATCAAACTGCTAAGGGTACTCTGAAGGCATGGGTTACACCATCAAATTACAGAAGTCCTTCAGATTTTGGTTTTCAAAACTATGAAGAAAAATGTAATTGTTTCGGTCCTGTAACAAAGACCATTAACTGGCTGGTGAGCAGCAGGCAGCTATTTCTCACAGTCTTCCAGGCTGAGAAGTCAAGATGAAAGCATCATCACGAGTCAGCGCTTGGCGAGGGCCCTGCGGCTAGACGGTGCCCTGCTGAAGGCCCACGTGATGACAGAGGTGGTGAGTTCTCTTAGCTCTGTTTTCTAGGGACAGAACCATCAGTGAAGGCTCAATCGCTTTCCAAGGTGATCACATTATAGCTTAACTATGAAGTGTCTTCCATGAGTTCCTGTGCTGATGGGCTTTTAGGAAAAGATCGGATCCCGAGAAATCTGATTTAATCCATTGATCAATCCCTTGATATGTTCAGACTTTCATGACATCACTGGTAAGTGGCGAAAGTATCACTGATTACATTCCTTAGAACAATGGGCCTCTCTCTCTCTCTCTCTCTCTCTCTCTCTCTCTCTCTCTCTCTCTCTCTCCCCGCCCTTCTCTCCACTGTGAGCCACTTTGCTTGCTACATGCTTTCAAACAATTGAAGATCAAGTGATTATGAACTAAAACCTCGGAAACCTTGAGCCAAGATAAATCTTTGCTGTTTTTAAATAGTCTCTCAGACGGATCGAAGAGCTGAAGAGTCCAACGCTGAGTCACTCGTCTGCCTGTGAGTCCAGCCCTCCACATGCCCCTCCCATCTGGGCACCCCTCCTGCTCAGTGCTCCCCTCCTGTGTGCCATTCTGCTGCCTCTGAGTGGGAATCTGCTGTGTTTTCCCGTATTCCTGCCACTGCCACCACGTGAGCCCACCCACACCATCCCACTCCCCACCCCCTCCCACACCTGTGCCGCCCACTGCACTTGACCTTTCCTCACCTGTTCATGTAGATGGGGAAACCCCAATGCAAGAATGGGGAATGTAAGAAAACAAGGCAAGATGCCCCCTTTCAAGAATGCCCAACCCCATAGGAGAGACCTCTCAAGAAAGCTACATAGAGGAAATTCTAGACAAAGAATTCAAAAGCATGATTATTACTAGGTAAAGAGAACATAAAGGGGACATGTATAAACACTTGAATGAAATCCAAGAGAAACAACAACTGAATGAATTCATTAGATACCCAAATGACATCCAAGGAGACACAAATGCCTGAGTGAATTCAAGAAGCCATGAATAGACACCCGAGTAAACTCCAAGAGAACCCGAATAACTAAGTGAAATGAGGAAGTTAAACCAGAATTAAATAAACAGAAGCTTAAGAAATGCTGAAATAAAGATGCTAAGTCAGATTAAAATAGCTTTGTAGAAAACCTCTCCAAAGGGATAGACCATGTTCAGGGACAGGTAGAGGAACCACATCAATTAGCCAAAGTCAAAGAGAAGTTAAAAAAATAGATGAACTAAGCATCAGAGACATTTGGGACATAATGAAAGTACCAAATGTATGAATAATGGGCGTAAAATAAGAAGACTTAAGGCCAAAAGAATAGAAAAAAGATTTGGGCAGAGACACAGCAGAGTTCTACCAGACCTTTAAAGAAAAACTAAACACTTCCATTATTTTTATAAATAGAGCCAGAGGGTGGGGAGGAGTGCTAAAATAAGTAAAACAAAAGATATCAAAACAGAAGAGAGACTAGAACTTAAGAGGATATGGGAGAAGGGAGGCAAAAGAGAAAAATGGGACGGGATCATGATCAAAGCACACGCATGAAATTATCAATAAATAAGTTAAATTTAAAGATGAAGATGAGCTGTATCAAAGACTTCAATGTCAGACCCCAAAGTAGAGAGCACAATACAAGATACAGGCGGAGGTAAGGGTTTTCCGAGGAGGACTCACTCCAGCCTCGCTGGTCACCGACTGATAAACAGGACCACGTGACTGACCTGTCAAGAAGCTTCTGGAAGGCACAGGAAATGGTCAACTGAGTGAGAGGCAACCTACAGAGGGGGAGGAGGTCCTTTCCAGCTCGACCTCTGACAGAAGAATCACATCTCGAATACACAGAACATGAACAAGCTGCTTTCTAAGTGTCTCTCTGTTCACACAGATCGGTGCTGCTCGCAGCCTCCGCACAGGAGTTTCTGCAAAACAGAAGTGAGAGCAGAGATGCAGAATTGCTGAGAACAAGTGACCATTGTGTGCCCAGCCCTAAGCATGACATCTAAGCCACCTGCCCTGGGGCTGGGGGAACCATGTAGGAGAGAGAGACAGAGACAGACAGAGACAGAGACAGAGACGAGACAGAGAGAGAGGAAGGATGAAAGAACAGAGGGACAGGAAGGTGGGATGATGTCTTCTGAAACACAACACATCACTCATGAACTCACAGCTGACATGGTCTCCTGGGAGAGGGGTTCACGAGACCCCACAGCTCCCAGAGGAAATAGTGGCAAATACAGATTCCTGAGAGCGTGGGGGACACTGGTGAGTTACCCACTGGCCAATAAATAATCTCTCAACCTTGATCGTGCAAGCAACCTTAAATTAATTCAGTTGACTGAAAAAGTCATGAAAGCAGGATGAGAATTCACTGAACAGTCTTAGTGGGAAGGGCAGGGGATAAAGAGGGGAATTTGGGTGGTGGAAGTGAGATCAAAATGCATTGTATCAAATATTTTTAAGTGTCAAAAATGAAAAAAAATCAAAATAATTTAAAGTTTCTAATCATAATTTTGAAAAATTCAACAAGTGTGGAATTGCTTTATAGCTAGAAAAGTCTATCTTTACCTCACACCATATATGAAAATAAATTCATGATTGTTTAAAGATGCAAAGGTTAAAAATGAAAATAGTTGTAAAACTTTTTTTTTAATTTTTATTATCCATAATAAGTTGCATTATTCAGTGGGAAAACTTTTAGAAGAACACCTAAAATATATAAATATTTCTAAGATTGGACAAAAGAAATACATCAAACTACTTGCCCAATCCCTGAAGAAATAAAAGCCTAGGCTTCTGTGGTGCATGTCTTTTTTTAAAAAAATATTTTTTTAAATAAAAAGGTTGCACACATAGATCCCCTCTCCCCCACCCCAATTCTGGTGAGGGTCCATGGTGGGGTTATTAGTATTTATTGTGGGGAACAAGAGACTCAGTCAGTCTCTGCAGGGATGAGGAAACACGGTGTCTCGGGCTACTCCCCCCCACCTGAGGCTCTTACAGTTATTCCACCCCCTCTTCTTCGATGCTCCCTGAGTCTTGGTGGGCAAGATAAAATCTGATTTAGTGTTGCTTTCTCTGTAGACAGATGAGGTGGAGGTGACCCATCTCCCGGTAGACAGTCAGCTCTCTCTTCCTGATGCATTGGCGTCTCCTTGTTTGTTCTCCTCCATCTGTAAGATAGAACAGATACTCCAACCAAAAGCAAGAACAGTTATAAAAGGGGATAAGCCTAGTTATTACAGAGATCTATTGATGTCTATGTCCACTCTTCCCAGTTAGAGAGGGTGGAGGCTCTCTCTGGAGCCTCTTGATTTCCTCTTCTAGGGAATCTGGCCTGGTTCTCAGATGTTCTCAGGAACATCTGAAGTAGGAGGATTGTCATGAGTTCAAGACCAATTTGGGCTACAGTGGGACAGAGAGAAAATGTGTGTATTTTAGGCCAGCAAATTAGGGGGAATTTGTTATGGGGCAGGAGGAAAGCAACCCAGCTCCCTAACTTATTCTCCTCAAGCACGGAGCAGCTCAGTTTTGCTCTCAGCATCTACATCCAAGGAGCGGCAAGTCCCTGGGCACGTGGTTCTCATCACAACCTCCTGCCCAACTCATGCCAGGGCAATCTCTTTGCAAGGACTGTCTGAGGCCACTGTCATGCTTCCTCTCTGGCTGCAGGTCCCTGAGGAGGCACACCAAGCCCTGGCCTTGGCTTCTCACACTCATCCCAGAGCCACTAAAGCTATTTGCATGTTAAAAACCCACATGGTCTCTGCTTTGGGTTCTACTCAGTAAGACGCCTTGGAAGAACCACATCTTCAACAAAGCTCACAAGCCATTCTGATGGGAACCTCTTGTCTGAAAATATCCATGCTTCTCTGCAGCCAGGCTACTGCAGGCTTCTCTTCC
Organism: Zapus hudsonius; assembly: GCA_004024765.1. NCBI lineage: Eukaryota > Metazoa > Chordata > Mammalia > Rodentia > Dipodidae > Zapus > Zapus hudsonius. The sequence continues at coordinate 82,592 of PVHP010001189.1, forward strand.
CACGTCAATATTCACCCATGAGAATAATGCTCCTTCCCCCAGGGAGCTTTGCCCTCCTGGTGGGTGTCCTTCCAAGTGCTCCTTTGGAAATCTAAGGCTTTGTGGCTAACCTCTGGTCTCTTTTGCAGCCTCATTCCTACCCATTCCTCCTCCTCAGCCTCTTGTAGGCAGGAATCAGGCAATCCCTAACACTCAGCAGTGTCCAGCATACCCAATTGTCCCAAGGGTGTCAAGAGTCTTAGTTTCTCTCCCACCTTTTGTTTTGGGTCCTCCCACAGGAGCACACATTTGGGTCCTCTGTTCTGGGGCCTTCTGTCCTGTTCAGACCCTCTGGATTCCCTTCCGGGTGTAGCTTACAATTCTTCTCATCACCCAGTCTATATGCCCAAGCTAGAAGTTTAGAGAAGGCCAAGAGGATTTAATCAGCTGAAATGCATCAAAATGTCATGGTCGTCTAGATGGCCGGTCTGCTGGTAAGCTGGACGGACCTCAGAGAATGGGGCACTGGGATAGGCATATCCCAAATGCCTTCAGGCCTGTTTTCTCCCCCAGACTTCTAAGATGATGTATGGATTTGTTAGTGGGTAGAACCCGATAGTTCTCTGTGTAGGGCAGGATCAATAGAGGGGAAAGCTTTTTAGAGGGGTTAATCCATTAGGCTTTTAAACAACTGTTTTTCCCTTGACATCAATCTGCAGGCTGTTGACCCTGTGTGATATGTCTAACCATCCATAGACTGGGAGTCAGGCTGCCTAATTAAAATGGACATGAATTGCTTAACATAGTTTTATGATAGAGAGTTAATTAGATCAAGCTTTCACACGAAGCCTTCAGCAAATAGCACAGACTTCTTTCTGTTATCATTTACTGAATGTGTAAAACACTGGTCCCCATTCAGCCTTGTACGTCTGGGTGAAAGGGAACTCTCGAAGGCCTTTGCCTTTAGAAATCCAGACCCTGGGGTCGTTCCGACCATGCTTATAAGTGATCCTACAATAATAAAGCAGTGAGTTGCTTAATGGGGAAAGCACGTCGTGACATAGGGCCGTTTCCATCGCAAGTTTCCAATTTGAAATGATCTTTCTTGACACACGACTTAATTTGAAAGCTGCAGAGGTAATTTCCTTCCTACTCCGTTCTGCATAAGCAAAACAGCATTCGCTGTTAATTCAATTAAACAAATGGTGGAGTTGATTGAAAAAAATATTGACTAGTTATTTTCAGTGTTTTCAACAAGTGGTTTTCTTTCTTCAAATGGACATAGGGCACTGCAGAATGGTGAATGTGCAAGATGGAGAGACTCCACAGTTGCATCTGAGAATAACGCTAGCCTCTGGAAAGACTTTAGGGAGAACTTCAGGGTGAAGGACACGTTTTGGCAGAGAAAGTGAAGGACAGGATTGAAGTGAACCCATCTTCCCAGGGCAGGACTCGGAGCAGGGCTGGTATTGGAACAGAGTGGGGGGAAAGGCAAGTGAGCAAAATGCACAAAAAACATGAAGAGTCTTAGATGATCAAACTGAGCTGGAAGGTGGACAGACCGAGGTTCAGTGCCCTTGGAGGGCTGATAGCTACGATCAATGCAAGGACTAGGACCACACTCTCTGGCTGGCAGAAAGAACCCTGAACTCTCGCATCCCTCTCATCCCCATACTTATCTTTGCTCAGACAGTTCAAAGGAGGTACAATTTATGCCCCATTCATTTCCCTTCCTCATGAACTTCCCTTCTACACCCTTCCAAGGTTGAAATTAACTAGGAAATCCACAAAAGACACATCTCATAGTGCCTTTGCCTGAGTCCAGATGTATCCAACCTGCAGCCTAAGGGCTGCATATGGTTAAAGGCAGCTATGGCTGTGACCGACACAAAATCATAAACTTACTCAAGACCTTAAGAGATTGCTTATTTTTTTGTTTTATTTTTACAACTCAATTGCATGGCTCTTGAACGTGAACTTTGTAGGTGACAATGTTACGTCACCTTATCAAAGGTTTGGCCAACAGGCTAGCATGAGCATAGCCAATGATCTATTTTTTTTTAAATTGCAATATTTTATTTGTACTTTTAAAAATTCTTCCCAGTTCCTAATAATCACTACCTCAAAGAGTTGGGGAGAGGATTATGTTACATCATTTTTTAAAATGAATCTTACGTTTCACTGGGTACACACTAAATTTCCAGGGCTTATCAGCTGCCTTTTTGTGCCTCAGCACCCAGAGCAGTTGGGTCTGGACCACATACTTCAGCCCTTTGACTTTTAATAGCCCCTCCCTGAAAGACTTTCTTCTTCCCTTCCTTACTCTCTTCCTGTCTTCCTTCTTCCCCTCCTCTCTGAAAGGGTCCTTTCAAAATCTTTTCAGTGCTCATTTTTACTATTATGGACTTTCCAGTAGGAACATATTACAGAATTGTCTTGTCTGTCTCAATCCTGCCCCCATTCTCCTGATGGCCCCCCTGAGTCGGGTTCTTGGTGCTCATTGTGGGGTCATGAATGTGTCAGCCGGTCTCAGTGAGAGGCGATACACCTTTCCACCTTGTGGCTCTTACAATCTTTCCAAAATGTTCCCTGAGCCTTGGCAGGCATGTTATAAGTCTCCTTAGTAGTGTTGGGCCTTCAACACCCTTTGAATTTATGCTTTGGTGCCTTTTGAGACTCCTCAGTGTCGAACACCATCTCCCTGGAGGTTGTCAGGCTACGAGTGAAAACAGCACTTGAGTTCAAATCACCACGTTCTCTGTTCTGTCTCTTGGGCCCTCGGAGATGTGCTAGAGCTGGATCTCATGCTAGGCATTTGGCTATCTCTTTTGGCCATCTTGACGGGTCTTAGTTCACCCTGGTATCTGCTGCCATCTGTTAAAAAAAGCAGATTATCCAACCAAGAGTGAGAGTAACATGTATCAAAGGTGATAAACATAGTGCTTTGAAAGAATGGTTGATGAACGTAACCTCTCTTCTTGGCCAAAGAGCAGTGAGAACTTCTCTCTCGAGTCAATGACCTTCCCATTTACAGGCTTCTGACTTGGTTCTCAGTGCCAGGCATGAATTCCGCCCCACTGGGCAGAACTCATATCCAACTGGAGAGCAGCTGGTTACCCTCAGAGCCCAAGTGCCACTATTGCACAGATGTGCACAGCTTGTGGGATCTCCTGCTTGTTCACGCTGTTGGTGGCCACTTTCTCCCGGCAGCTTCTGTAGCACTTTCCAGCACTACGAGGGGTAGGTATCAAGGAGCTGGTTTCCTTCTCAATTCCAGCACGACCTCTCATGATCCTGTACTCACAGCCTGTGGTGTCTTTGGCAATATGGCCTTACCATTTACCTCTGCTGGTAATCAGCAGTGCTTTAGCAATAGCCTGCCTTGTTTTCCAGACCTCTTGGTGGGCTTCCTGACCAGCAGCTCTATGTGCATGTGTATGAGTGTGTGTGTGTGGGGGGGGGATAATCCAGTTCTGGCACAGTAATTTATTTGCCAGAACCTATGGTTTTAAGGTCTTCTCCACCTCCTACAGGTCATTTCTGCCTAGACTATCCCCCCCACAGCCTCATTGAGAGTTGTATCTTTTAATTAGCTAACCAAGAGGAAGGTGTCTATGGTGCTCTGTTCATTTTGTACTAGTTTTGTGAAATTCCTCTCCCCTCCTTTGCTCCCTCATACACTTCCATCCCTGTATCCTGTCCTCCACTTGCCTACCGAGTTTCTCCTCCTCTCATCCCCTGCTGTGTCCACTCTCACCAGCCTCGTTCTCGTTCCTTGTCATAACTCATAATGTTACTACAACTTTCAAACAAACCAAGCTGTTCATGTTAGGAACCACACTTGAGACAGAACATTCAGCATTTGTTTTTCTGAGCCTATGTGACCATGCTTAGTAGGAGTATTTTCAAGTCCATCCATGTTCCTGCAAATTTCATTATTTTATTATTCCTTAGCACTGAGTAGAATTCCTTCGTGTATATGTACCGCATCTTCTTTACCTCTTCTTCAATTGATAGACACCTGGCCTGATCCCCATTCTTAGCTACTGTGAATAGAGCAGCAATAAACATGGCGCAGCAAGTGTCTCTGTAGTAACAAGTAGCATCTTTAGGTATATGCTCGGGACGAGTCTATATGTTATCAAGTTGGCAATCAGGAAGAACTGTTGCATCATGGGAAGACAAATGGTAGCACAGGAATTCTAACCTTAAGAAAGGTGTGCTGAACAAAATACATCATTTCCTTGAGAAGCATTCGCATTAAAAATGGAACTTCAGATGCAAGAAAAAAGTGGTCGAAGGGCCCAAGATATTATTTGTTTCTTAGGGTGAGATTTGCCAGATGGAACAGGGACTTGTGGAAGGGGAGAGAATGATTGTGTTAGGGCCCAGGAGATGGGGGGGGGGCACATGAATAAGGTTTTGTTCAGCTCCGTGACATCTCATCAGGAATCATACTAATGAGTCTCTCTGCTCCTCCCTCCCAAACTCTTTCAAGTGTCTTCACGTCCTAGACCAGCCTGAAACACTGAAATAAATTTGACATCCTCTAATTTAAGATCTCTGTATGGAAGTGCTAGTTCCCGGCTGGCTTTGGCATTTGAGGCCACCCAAAATTTGGGGTGGTTCCAGGGATATTTTGTACATCTTCGCCCTTCCAGTTTCCCACATGTACTTAATCAGGTTGGTGCTGTGGCCAAAGTGCCAACCCCTTGTCCCCCAAGTGGGCCCGAAGCTCCTGTGGTGCTTTTAAGCCCTGAGAGGCCATCAGCTGGGGCCCATGAAGGTAAAATCAGGCTGACTTTGGAATTGAACATTATTGTCCCCAGCTCCTGCCTCTTCCTTATTAAGCAATTAATGTCCGTGCCATCCTGGAAGGACACAGAAGGCACGCACTCTCCACACATGGGCACCAGATGACTCGGATGTGGAGCTGGTTTTAGCTTCCAATTAAAACTCCAGTGAAAGCAAGCATATAACATATTCTGAACATTTGCCACATTCTATATGAGGTTCATAGAGAAGCCCCCCACTTTCCTCACCACTTCCTTCCCTAAGCAGAACCACAAACATAGTGAAGAAATGTGAACCTTGCTGGCCTCAGTTTATACACCAGGGTGGATACGTACATTCTCCAGGTGTCCTTTGAGAGGTAGAATCTGCATGAAGAAATGTTTTCTACTAGCACAGTAGACATTGAGTAGTGGGCACTATTTTTTTAAGTATTTTATTTATTCATTTTTAAGCAGAGAAATACAGAGAGGGGAAGAGCACCAGGGCCACCACCTTGTGGATCTGGCTTATGTGGGTCCTGGGGAATTGAACCCGGGTCCTTAGGCACCTGAGGCAAGTGCCTTAACCGCTGAGCAATCTCTCCAGCCCAGTAGTGGGCACTATTTAGTGCTGTTAAAGCCATCACCACTACTTCCACCAACATCTATTGACACTTTGTCTCAGAAGAGCTGGATGACTCCTTATTGTGTGAAGAGACAAAGACTTAGTGGACAGTGGACTAATTATTTGAAGGTCCTTACTGTTTAGAAACCTTCAAGGACCTGTTCTCCATAGTAAGAATATCCCTTGGTTTTGTCCCCGAGCATTTCCAATCTTCTTTGGTGAATGGATCAGAGAAAGCTGTGTTATGTTGCAGTACCAGGGAACCTCAAAAATCTCTGTGACTGAAATGCACAAATGTTTATTTCTCAGTATGGGTTGACAGCAGTCATTGATCCAAGATGATGGAGTCAACATTATTTGATTATTGATTTCTGTACCAATGGAAAGTTTAGAAATAGCTATTAGACATTCTCACTCAGAAGTGGCACAGTATGAGTTATGCTTACTGGTTCATCTCACTGGTTACAATGAATCACGTGACCCCAATCTCTACCACAAAGTGACAGGAAGCACAATCTTACCATATTCCTAGAAGGTGGAGAGCCAGAGATTACCATTAGGAGCATTGATGGTGACCATAGCATGCCATAGAAACCACTCTGTAAAGTGGGGAGAGCCACCGTAATCCTTCCATGAAAGAAACATAAACTCAGAAGAGGGCTGTCAGTTACATGGGTAGAAGGGAAGCAGGAATATCTTTGTTGATTAGAAGTCAGGTTCCATATCCTTAAAAGTGACTTGGAATGCTAAGGTTTGGCAACTCTTATTTCCCAGACACGTCTTGTTATTTCTGCCACATACTAGCTCTCTGTTCAAATCATCTACTTGATAACTCCTTTAACCAGAATATGTAACAAGTTTTTGTGGGATTTTATAAGAGCAGAAAAATACCTAGTGGTAAAGGACACTAGCTATTATGTTCTTTTAAAATTACTGTATTATAGCGAACCACTCTGAAGCTTAGTTTAAAATGACCATTTTGCTTTGCTCACAGAAATTGAGAGTGGGCTTGAACTGGTGTCTCATCTGCAATCCACAAGACCTTGGTGGGGGCAACTGAAGCTGAAAGACTCACTGCTCACTCAGGTGCTCAGTGCCTTGAGAATCCTGGGCCTTCCTCTCTTTCTCTGTGGCATGTCCAATTCTCTAAGACCTTGGTGGGCCTTGAGTTTCTCGTTCTTTGACTTGGGAGCTCAGATTGCAAGGATAAGTGTTTCAATGACTCAGCCCTATATGTCCCTCATTGTCATTTCTACCCATTCACTTGGTCGAGGACATCACTAGGAAGCCCAGATTGAAAGAAGAGTGGGATGAGCACTCATCCTGGTGGATAACATTACATCTGCTATTAAAGATACTAACCAAATTTCCAGTTTCTCTATAGCCTACATCTGAGCCTGATGATTTTTACTTGTAAAAATATGGAACTGGAAAGATGATTTCTGATTTTGCTTTTCTCAGACATGTAGTTAGCAATTCCTATCATTTCCATCTCTCCCTCAAATTTTGCTCAAAGTTCTCCTCCTCTGAATGTCCCTCTGATGAGTAAAACCTGGCTTTAATCAGACTGTGTGCATTAGTGAGTCTCCTTAGAACACATGTGGGTAGCTCTGTACTTGTTTTAATATGTCCCAAGCCCCAATTCCCAGCAACAGCATCCGACATTCATCTATCCCTCTAAAGAATTCTTATTACATTTTTAGCTCAAACCACAGGATTTGGCATTCAGGAACATGGTGTCTTGCGTTGCTTTTAAATTATTTCATATGTCCAAGTTATGTCTTGCCAGTTGGACTTTAAGCCCTTCATGGTCACTATCTTTGTACTTTGAAGAAGCTAGTGCAGTAATGACGGCAAGAAGTGGTTGGCTAGTCTCATTGAAAATGCCTGTCTTTCCCTCGTGTTCTAATATGCTAAGCTTGTCACCTTAGATTTGGTTCGTTCATTCAATGCAGGAGGTCATTTTTTTTCAGATAGCATGTGGCCTCTGTGTGCGTGGTATGGTGTATGCACATGTATGTACAGGGTGTATTTCTGTGGAGGCCAAAGCAGGATGTCGGGTACCCTCTCCATCACTCTTCTGTCGTATTTTCTTGAGACAGAATCTCTCAAAGAAGCTGGAACTCCACATTTTTTCAGTTAGACTGGCAGCCAGTGAGCCCCAGTGATTCTCCTGTCTGCACCCCAACCCAAGCACCTGGCTTATAGGCCTTTGTGGCCTTGCCTGACTATTCACATGAGTACTTGGGGGGGGGGGGTTGGGGGCATCCAACTCAGGTCCTCATGCTTGCACCACCAGCATTTTTACCCACTGAGCCATTTCCTCAGCTCAAGTCCTTTGTTCCATCAGTATCTTAACAAAGAGTTAGATGTCATGAAGTAGCATTAAAACATAGTACTGGATAGCTGCTTCCATTGGATTAACTGATCCAAGCATTGACCCTACACTAAGGAATTCCCTCTAGGTCCCAATTGCTCATCTGTAAATGTTTTGATATTTAATTAGCAAATAATATTATCAAATTAAGAATTTGAATATTGAGACAATATTCAGATATTCATTTGTCCATTAATTTTAATGTGATTTTATTTTTGTTTAGATATTTGTTGCAGTCAGCTTCTTAGTTGCTGCGCAGAAAGAACCCAAACAAAAGTGGCTTGTAGAGGAATGGATTTATTTGGCTTACGGACTTGAGGGGAGACTCCATCCTGTCAGGGAAAATGATTGCATGAGCAGAGGGTGCACATCACCTCCGCCACAGCACTGCAAACAGCGGCAGGAAGGTGTGCCAAACTCTGGCAAGGGGAAGCTGGCTTGTAACCCCCATAAGCCCACCCCAACAACACAGCTCTAGTGAGGTTCTAATTCCCGAATTGCCATCAGCTGAGGATCGATCTATCAGAACACATTCATTTGTTTGTGGGGGACACCTGGATCCAACCATGACAATATTTAAAATCACACATTGAATTGAATAGCCATTCCTCTTAAAACTAGTTTTCATGCATGTTCATGGGTGTGAGTGGGTGCCTGTGAACATGTGTGCCAGGAATTGAGGGGCCCAGAGGTTGTTCTAAAACAATTCTGTATAATTATTTTGTTCTATAATATATTTTCATCATTTAAAAATATTTCCCCAATACCATTACCAACAATCTAACTGCTAAAGAAGGTTAAAGATTTTTATATTTGAAAACCTTTGTATCTCAAAGATTTATGATCAAGAGATTGTGTCTAAGAGTACTTAAATTGATCTCTTTGTGTGTCACCAGTTTGGGGAAAACTATGTTTATTGGTTTCTGTTTGTATTTAATTACATAAATTCCTTTTCTCAGACTTGAAATTTAGCTTTTGGATTTCTTAAATATGTGCATAACTCAGAAATCAACATGTTTAAATTATATACTAAAATGTTTACTCAGTAGTCTCATTTGTATCTGTTGTAGTCAACTTTCTCTGTTGTTGTGCAGAAAGAACCCAAGCAAAAGCGACTTGTGGAGGAATGGGTTTATTTGGCTTACGGACTCGAGGGGAGACTCCATCCTGGCAGGGAAAATGATGGCATGAGCAGAGGGTGGACATCACCTCTGCCACAGCACTGCAAACAGTGGCAGGAAGGTGTGCCAAAAGCTGGCAAGGGGAAGCTGGCTTATAACCCCCATTTGCCCCCCAACAACACAGCTCCAGCGAGGTTCTAATTCCCAAACTGCCATCAGCTGGGGATTGATCATTCAGAACACGTTCATTTGTTTGTGGGGGACACCTGGATCAAACCATGACAGTCCACCCCTGGCCCCCACGAACTAATAATCATACATGATACAAAATACAATGTGTTCAGCTCAACTCCTAAGTCCCCACAGTTTTTCTTTCAACTGAGTCATAATACCAAAAAGTAAACCCATAATGGCAAAGAACATTTACACTGCAAAAGATAATAGAAGGCATGGCAAAAACAGATTGAACAATACAAGATTTTAAACGAGTAGGGCAACATCCAACTCTTAACTCCAAGTCTGATGATTCTAACCAGTAATAAGTCTCTTGGAGCTCCAACTCAGCCCCTCCAGCTCTGCTACTCACAGTCCGGGAAAAGTTCATCTAGTGCTGGCAGCTCACCTTGGCAGCCATCCATAGTCATGGCATCTTTCTGGGTCTCCTTTGCAACCCACAGTTCATCTTCATGGTTCCATTGCTGTCCGTGCAGGGAATCCAGCACACCTGCTTCACACTGCAGGTGGCCATTTTTCAAAAACAAAACTGTGGTACAAATGCAATGACCTCTCTTCCTGCATTTGTTCTACTCCACAGAACCAGGTGGACTACCAACTTGTTAATGCAGGAAGGAACAAAGTATTCAGGCCCCTTACTTCAAAAAGTCCACATTCTTCCTGCTGTTCCAATGCAGATCATCTGGCCCAATCTCAATGGTTATAATCTCTTAAACAATTACAGCTGAATGGGCAGCAGTTTTGGCCCAAAGATTTCATTTCTTTCTGTGCCAACTCCATTTGCTCATGTCAATCCTTTACGCAAAGCAACCCTGCACAGGTTCCCAGGACACAGGCAGGCAGAATGCAGCAAGCCTCTCACACAAACTGCTTCTGGCACAGTCCTGACAAAGTTCTTTCTCACCCTCATAAGCCAAACCTCACAGTCAGTCCATAGTTCTTACTACATTCAGGTCCTTTAACTCTGACCAGAATGGTCCACCAAGCTGTACTTACAGCACTGCAGGGCATCTCTTAGGATGAGGTTTCAAATCCTTCCCTAATCCTCCTACAGATCGGTTCCAAAAGGCCAAGCCACAAGATCAGAGTTCTAGCAGCAACAGATGACCCCCCCTTCTGGTACCAAATCTGTTGTAGTCAACTTCCTCTGTTGCTGTGCAGAAAGAACCCAAGCAAAAGCAGCTTGTGGAGGATAGTTTATTTGGCTTACGGACTAAGGGGAGACTCCATCCTGGCAGGGAAAACGATGGCATGAGCAGAGGGGTGGACATCACCTCTGCCACAAGATTGCAAACAGCGGCAGGAAGGTGTGCCAAACGCTGGCAAGGGGAAGCTGGATTATAACCCCTGTAAGCCTGCCCCCAACAACACAGCTCCAGCGAGGTCCTAATTCCCGAAATGCCATCAGCTCGGCATTGATCATTCAGAACACATTCATTTGTTTGTGGGGGAACACCTGGATCAAACCATGACAGTATACTTCTTTTATCACATTGTAAACCAATCTCTTATTATGTTAATTTGTGCTTTATTTTTATTTGTTGTTTCTCTCTCATAGTCCCCCCCCCATCCTAGCCACATACCTCAACTACAGAGTTGGTTTCTGAGAGTAATGTGTGTTCAGTGAGTCCAGATGTGCTTCTCCTGTTGTCTATTCTGAGAGCAAAGGTGACACTCTACCCTGAAGCAAGCCTTAGACATGACATCAGAGTTGTACAGATAACCATCCACTCCGATAGGAGGGCCAGGGCACTCATAAAATGCACTCGCCATGCACAGCCTTGCCTAAAATGGCTACTTTCCAAAAATACTAGGTGAGATATACCACCAAAAAAGAATAGGTTTGTTTTATAAAATACTCGCCATGAAACAAATCAGGTTGTACACAGTTCCCAATTCTTATTGAGGCAGATTCCATTGTGGAGCTGGAGCTTAGTATTTTTAATCTACCCATTCTCCATGGGGTTGCACTGTCCTTTAGGTTGTGAAAGTGACGAATGAAACAGCTAAAATATTAATTCTTTTGTAAAGTGTGCTTTTATTTCTCTTGACTGAACACCTGGAATTGACTTCGAAAACATGCATGTGTTTAACTTTGTTGGAAAATCCAAAGATCTCCACCAGAAATGCAAATCAGGCCCGAGGGCTTCACATCCTTGTCAACACGCAGTATCGTCTGTCTTGTGGATGTCGGCTTCCTGGTGAGGAGCTAGTTGTAGCTCATCATGGTGGTCCTATGTGCACACTCATGATGTCGAACAGCCCTTCTATCCTTTGTCGAGATCCCTATGGAAGTAATATTTCAATATTTCGTCTGTGTGTGTACTATTTGTGTGTTGTGTATGCCCATGTGTATGTGTGTAGGCACATGTGTGTGTGTTTGTAGGCTCACATGTGTGTATGTGTATAAGCATGCATGTGTGTGTAGGCACATATGTGTATGGGGTGCACATATGGATGCTTGTGTGTATACGTGTTTGTATGTGATGTGTGTAGGCATATATGTGTGTAGGCACATATTTGTGTGAGTGTGTGTGTAGGTGCATGTGTGGGGGAGCACTTTGTGTGTGTGTGTCTGTAGGCATGCATGTATGTATGTGTATGTATGTAGGCAGGCATATGTGTATGCAGGCACACATGTGTGTACAGGTGTGCATGTGTGTTGAGGGCAGAGGGTAATGTTAGGTCTTTCTTAGCTGCTCTCCACCTTGCATTCTGAGGCAGGGTTTCTCACTAACCCCGGAGCTCACTAACTGTACTAGACTAGCCAGCCAGCAAGCCCTGTCTCTGTCACCCAAGAGCTAGGATGATAGGCATGTGTCACCACTTCTGGCCTTTACATCCATGCTGGGGATCCACCCTCAAGTCCTCATGCTTATGCAACAAGCATTTTATCACTAAGCTGTCTCCCAAATCCATTTATGTTTTAAATTTATTTTATCTTGTTTTTGAATGGTAAATTTTCCCCTTCTTATATATCCTGGGAACAAATATTTTTTTCCAACAGTCTTTGATTTTTCTTATTTTTTTAAATGGCAACTTTTGAAAAGTGGCAGTTTTTCCTTTTGATGAAGGCTAATTTATGCATTGTCTCTCTTCTAGTTCATCATTTCTGTGTATGTCCCGTCTTTGCCTACTCAAGTTTGGTAAGATTTTCTTCTATCTGCCCATCTAAAACCTTTGTAGTTTTAGCTTTTACATTTAGGCTTTGTGATCCATGCTGAGTTAAATGGTGTGCATTCTATATAGTTTACATGAATGTTTAGGGCTGTGGCTGTCAAATTCCTCGACACATGAGTTAGATAAGCATAAGCAGATATCATGTGTGTGGCAATGAGCAGGCACACTGTCTTCGTGGAATACTTTCCTCTAAGTAATAACAAAGGCTAATCCCAAGATACCGTCAGAGAATCCAAATTCAAAGATGCTCTACAAAATGCTGGGCAGTGTTCTTGACACAGCTGTTAAAAAAAAAAAAAACAAGAAAATACCGATAAATGATCATTCTCAGAGGTTGGATCTCAGGCTACCTCAAGCAGTTTGCAGTTAAGCTGTTGGATCTTGAAGTTTTCGTGCTGATAATGCTCTTGCATTGGAAACTGATTTAATGAAACTGCATTTCAGTTGTGTGTGTAGCTGCACATAACCTTGTGTGTGCAAAACATCCTCCTGGCTCACAGATCGCAGTGATCAGCAAGGCCCCATCAATCTCCTCACTTGGCAAAAATACTTCTTTCAGAAAAGACAGGGAAACATGAGTAGGATGTAGAACATCAAAGCTAAAACTGATTAAGGTGTATTGATAAGGGATCAGGGACTAGACACCCTGAAAGACTCAGGGTAAGGGATCAGAGATTGGACACCCAGCAAGGAGACCAGTGAACACAGGGCTCTCACACCTGTCTCCTGTCTCCACGCCTCCGCGGTGCCCACTGACAGCTTGTGATGAAACGGGAAGGTCAGAAGTTGCCTTGGAGCAGCGGCAGAGAGGATGCAATGGGGCGGGGGGCTTGTGCAAAGGTTGTGAGCGTCCTCAGAGTTCGGGTTGTCGCAGCACCTGGCAGAGTAAACAATCCTAGCAGGGGAGGCATTTGGTTTCCAAGTCTTCAGATTTCTGTTCTTTCCCTTCTTTCTTTCTTTTTCACTGGTTCCTGAGCTCTGCCAGCAAGGCTCATGGCAGTTAGCCATCTAATTTCTGGGATTTTAAAATTCTGATGTATGTGATGTTTCCTTTTATTGCTTCGTTTTCCTTAGTGTCCTGTATTCTTGACTGAAGTACTGGATTAGGGTTTTTCTCTGTTTTATGGCCATTCTTTCTTGGCATGTTTTCGGGCATATTTGCTGTAGGCTTATAATGCTGAACTACTTAGCCTCTTTCCTCCTTTGTTGGCAGAAGGAAGAATTCTTAACAAGACCCGTATCCCAATCCCAGCACCCATGGTTATGCCGTGCTTCCTAGGAAAGAGAAATTAATATGCCAAGAACATGATGTTTACTAGATGAAGTTAATATCAGAGGATTACCTGAGATGATGGGGGCAATGTAGCCACAAAGTGCTTTAAAGTAGATGACAGAGGGAGGGAGAGGGAGAGAGAGCAAGAGAGAGAGGGAGAGAGAGACAGAGAGAGAGGGAGAGAGAAAGAGAGAGAGACAGAGAGAGGGAGAGAGAGAGCAAGAGAGAGACAGAGAGGGAGAGAAAGAGAGAGAGACAGAGAGAGAGAGAGAGGAAGATGCTGCCTATTTTGGGGACGAAGTGGTCATGAGCCAAGGAATTCAGGCGACTTCCAGAAGCTGCAAGATGCAGGGACACCATTTTCCCCAAGAGCTTTCAAAGCAGCACAGCCTGATGACCCCTTGGTTTTAATCGAGTAAGTTCTATTTTGGACTTCCAGCTTTTTCCATAGAAACAGAAACTGATTGTCGTTTTCAGCTTCAGAATTCAGATGACTTGTTATAGCAGCAGTAGCAAACAAATACAGTCCTTTGCAATATATTTTCATGGGTTTCGACATCCTTCCTTCCTGTTCCCAACTGAAGTGAGATGTATTTTTCAGTTTTCTGGAGAGGAAACTGCAAGACTTGTTGTGCAGTTCACAGCCCCTAGCAGACTGTCACGAAGGAGGCAAGACACTGATGCATGGGGTATTCTGGTAGGTTCTGTTGCAGTGGAGTTGAAATAGAAGAGTTCTTCAAACACTCTCTGTTTTAAATATTTTTATTTATTTGCAAGCAGAGAGAGAGAGAGAGAGAGAGAGAGAGAGAGAGAGAGAGAGAGAGAATGGGTGCACCAGGGCCTCCAGCCACTGCAAACAAATTCCAGATGCACGAGCCACTTTATGCATCTGGCTTTATGTGGCCACTGGGGAATCGAACTCGGTCGTTAGGTTTTGCAGGTGAGGGCTTTAAAAGCACCAAATAAAGATTTTATTTTTAATTTAAAAAAAAGAAATAGAAGAGTTCTACAATGCTTACCCATAACGTCCAGAAAGTATTTGTACTTTGTTCAGACTTAATTGGAGTTCAAAATGGCAAGTGAAAAAATTTCTTTTAATTCCCTTTAGTCTTCCTCCATCTATATCAAGGAGGCTAACTCCTAATATTTTGCAGGGAGGTACAAGAATAAAACAGAAAAGTCAGTGTGTAAGAAGGTCAAAGGGAACAGGATAAAAGGAACAGGAAAGACAGGAGAAAGAAGAAAGGCTGAGGGGCCGCCACCATGCTCATGAGCTCTGGCATGGGGTGAGGTCAGGCCCATCCCATGGCTCTAACTGGAAGCTCAGCAGCTCCCTCTGGACTCGTAGTTTCTTAATCTGCGTGTGGCCCCAGAGTTCTGGAAATCATCCCAAATGCTGCATTTTGACAGAGTTTTCAAACAAGCCATTCTTATGTGAAAAGACCCAAATCGGGGCATTGATACCATATGTACTTCTTTCCATCTTTGGCCTCTGATGTGTGTATACACACGAACACACTCACCCATGCTCACATGCGCACATACACACTCACACAGGCTCACATACACACATGCACACACACGCTCACATGCACACAGACACACTCACACAGGCTCACATACACACACGCTCACATGCACACATACACACTCACATAGGCTCACACGCACACATACACACACTCCCACTGGCATGCACACACATCAGTAAGTTCCTCAGACTAACCAAAGGCAAAGTTCCTGTCAGGCTGACGAGTCTGGTAGAATATATAAAGAATGTTTCATTATGTACATCCTATGCTGAAGAAATGCAAATGAATTCAAGTAGAAAGACATGTTCCGAGGAGCGGCACTGAGGCAGACGCAGCTTGCTTATTACATTCGGTTGCCTGCTATTCGAGCCATCTCCGATTTGCACCTGCAATTACCTCTTCACACCTGGGAGTGCACAGGTTTTGTTGATTCCATTTCAGGAATGCTCAGCCTACGTGTTTCCCAGAATAAAAAGCCTTTAGATCTATGAATTCAGATACCAAGGTGACAATTACCTGTGTGCTTGATTGTTTAAAAAGGAAACTGAGCAAAAGTGGGGGTAGGGAGGGAGAAGCTGAAGAGACAGAAGAAAAAGTGGGGGGGGGAGGAATCTCAACCTGCCTGGAAAGAAACTGAATGAACAAATCTGGGAACTCTCAGCCTTCGCTGCTCTTAAGTGTCAACTGAACTCCACCTCCTCTAATAAGCTCCAGTACGTCCATGGACGGCTCTTAGGACAATGGCATCGTTTTCTACAGAAGCCTGGAAATCATTTAGGCAAGATTGTCTGCAGTGATATCAAGGCATTCAGAATGAGAAGACATTTGAGATAATTCTTCAAAAGGTTCCCAGGTGGAATCTGCCCCCACTTTCCAGAAAGCTCCTCTGGAAGAAAGCAGATGCAAACATGTCAGGTCAGGTTGTTGGACCTGCCTTGATTTCTTGCACCTGTGCTTGGAGTTGCCTGCCATTTGGAGATGAAGGGAATTACGTGAGATGAGGCTGAGATTCAGCAGACAGTGTGGGTCAAATAGACCTGTCGCCCACTGAGCCCTCCCTTCAGTAGGTCAAGGGGGTATTTTGAAGGTCTGGGTTTCTTCACACATAGATGAGTGCAGACCTGGGAGGCTTAGCAGAAGTAAGTGCCCAAATGCAAAGATAAATGATAACATAGGAAGGTTTTTCCCTATATCGCCTTGATATTATATATATATATATATATATACATATATATTGTCTGTCTAAGAAACAGTGGTGTATAAGACGCTAGGTGAAAATGGCTATTATTTATGAAGTACTATGACAAATAAAATAATATGCAGGTACTTAAAATTGTACTTTATCACCGAGCATAGAAGATCACAAAGTGCAGAATTCATCACTCTGCGGGTGGATGCTGAGTCTTTGATGTGCGGTTTCTAGTGCAACATTCTTCCAACTTCCCAAATCAGGGACTCTTCTTATTAATATTTCACAGAGCAGAGCACTGCGGCTTGAGGAGATCAAGTACCCTGTGTAAGAACTTGCTAGTGTTTATAAAGAGTGTTTCAATTCAGTGACCGACTCCAGAGAATAAGCTGGTATATGCTACAGATAATTAATAAACCACACATTTATGGGTAGAAAGGTAGCTTTCATAAGTTCTTCATCTTAGAGCTAATATTTGACATTGACCTAATAGCAATTTAAAGACACCAGGATGCTGTGGAGGGAAAATGCTAATTAAGAGAGATTCGTTTTGATACCATGGTATTCTTTTCGAAACATGCTTTCTGAGGACCTGGTGTGTGTATATAAGCACCCTTAATATAAGTAGATTCCCTAAGCAGCCCACAGACTGGCTAATCATGGAGTGAGCGCATTCATGGACCGCCTAGCAGCTTCTCCACGGAGTCACGGGAAGAGCGGCTCAGAAAGAAACTAAATGCCTTCCATTCCACTCAGCAGGGAGATAAGGACGGTAGGATGACTCTCAGCGGCCAGACTTCACTGTAAAGCCTTATTTTCATAGGGGTCTTGGCCAGAGGAAAGCGAGATGTGCCTGGAGTTATTCCCCTGCAGAGTGGGCACATCAATAATGACTATTTCTTCAGAGCCTGTTTGTGCTGTATCCGTTTTTCAGGGGCAGCAATTTCATACCTGCTGCCCTCATTTGCTGAAAGACACTGTGAATCCGCAGAAGCAGGTGGAACCTTGAAGGAAACAGTCACTCAGAGCTGGAGAGCAGACTTCATCGGCTGAGGCGCCATCAGAGCTGAAATTGCACAGAAAGGAACAGTGTGTGAGTCTGACATTTTCTCGTTCTTTGAATCAGGAGTTACTTCTTGATATTGGCCCAGCAAAGGCCACAGAACTTGGTTTCTGGGACACAGGGAGACTAGTAAAACATGTGAAGAGGTGTTATTCCTTCCCACAAGAAACTTGGATTTTTGCACGTAGAATGGATGTATTGACCACTAAGGATCACACAAATATCACTGATGAAACCAGGTACCACTATTGACTAAGAGACAAGAGTGTATGATTTTGCCTGCTATTTGCTTGTTGACCACAGTGTAGTAGGTCTGCAAGGTGCTACCTTCGCATGATTAAGTCACAGAGGTTCTGAGTGATTGGATGTTCACTTACAGGGAGCACAGTGGCACCAAGCTGTCATTCCAATAGAAGTCCCCAGCTTCCAATGAGAGCAGTACTGTTAAGGATAATGGAGGATGATGTGAGGAAAACGTAGGATGTGAAATGTGTTACACAGCATGTCACCAACCGACTGCAGGCAGAAAGCTGAGATCCTGGCAGGAGAGGAGCCACCACAGTCATATCGTGGAGGATCCATATGGAACCCTGCAGAGAAGGACGGGATGAACAAGGGACCCATAACCACAGCCATTCAATCAACTCAGGATAAGCCAGTGAGACGAATCCAATGATTTTCGACACAAAGACCCCTAAGTTCTCAACATTAAAGCAGCCTCAATACTCACCCACCACGACTCAGGGAACTGAGCGGAAGAGGGGGCAGAAAGATTGAGAGAGCCGTGGTGGGGGAGAATATCAGAGGCATGGCACCCTTCAGTATCAATACACTTGGGTCAGGAGAACCTGGCTGAATACTAGGCTATCCACGGTCCCCTACCACAAAGACTGATCCAGATGGCCCATGGAGGAGGATATCCAGCCGACTGGGGATGGGGAAGGGGGGCAATGAGGAATTGGGGATAACAACTCATTGTTGGCCCACTAAACAATGTAACCCATTATACACAATAAAAAAATAAAAATAAAACAGCATATCATCCATGCAACCAAAAGGTACTACCCACGATGGCCAGGACCGTCATCAGGCCTGAAATGAATCAGCAGGTTACAGATAATATAAACAAATGACACCATCCTTTTGGGCATCTGCCTACTTTTGTTATGGTCGATGTAAAATATCCACTGAGTTCTGGTGTGAGAGGAAGAAAAGAAATGAACAAAGCACACACAGAGCAGTCTTTCCCTCAATGAAGTACGGAGAGCAGGTGTCACCTGAAATAAAGCGTGTGACATTCTGATGGCCTCCCAGGGGATTCTTTGAGCTTTCTGCACCTCACCTCGCCATGCTCCCTCTGTGTCTCTGGATCTCAGAAGCTCAGGCCCGCAACCCCTTACAGATGTGTGGCAAAGTTCCCATCAAAATAATGGAGCCAATGTGCACCCCGGCCATTAGAAGCTCAGCACAAGAGTTAGCTCAACCCCATGACACCTACTTCTAGTCAGAGGCAGAAGCTTCTGAGGTGAAGTGAGGAGTGACTTTCTGGGCATAAAGAGTCAGAGTCTGTTTGGAGACTGAATTCATTTGTTTGGCATTCACTTCGTGCTGTGACCACATGGTGCCTGTAACACCCACCGGAGATGCAGACTGAAATTTCCCATTCTCACGGTTCTCTTTTCAGAACAAGAGACGAGCAAAGCTCTTCTACTGGAGGCCTAGAGGGAGGTACCATCATGGTGTTCACCACATTTGTTCTTGAGTCTGGCTTTCTATGGGTGCTGGGCAATTGGAGCCTAGGCTGGAAGGCTTTGTAAGCAAGTACCTTTAACTGCTGAGCCATCTCTGGCTATTTTTCCTATGCCCTCAGCCTTGAAGTAAGCCTGACCTCGGTGCTCAACACTTTTAAGACAAATATCTAGATGCCAACTCGCTTCTGCCTATCTGGCCTACCACTTCAAGGTCATGTATCCAATGTTTCTCCCAATGGAGCATACGTAATCTGTGTGTTGGTTTTTTTTCTCTTTTCTAAAGTCAGATGATGGCTTCTCATTCTGACAGTTTAACAGACAAGTTGGTCTTAAAAATGGAGTCTTCATATCTTAGTACTCATCTCAGTCTTCCTGGCCCAAGTGTGTTGTCACTGATGGGTGTCATGCCTCCGGACTGTCTCCCCCAGGACTAATACAGACAGCCCACAGAGGAGGATATACAACTGATCAGGGATGGGGAGGGGGGGAATTGGGGAATTCGGGATAACAACGCATGGTTTGCCCACTAAATAATGTAACTCATTATGGACAATAAATATATATTAAAAAAAATGAATAAATAAATTTCATCTGAAAAAAAAATGGAGTCTTCAAAAGGTAATGTTGCATATGTGTTTGAAAATACCATAATGAAACCTATAACCTTGTAGGGTGACTTTAAAAATAAAGCATGAATTTAATATAAAAAGGAAGTAATGACGTCTTGACAAATACAGGACACAAGAAGACGTGTGTGAGTGCACGTGCTTAGAGACAAATGGTACAAGGGAGGGGCTGTGGAATGGGCTCCATTTCTAAAGCATGGAGACATGAGTCTGGATTCCCAGAATGCACATCACAGTTGGGCCTGGCCATGGGCCTGTAGTACAGCACAGAGGAGGCAGACACAGGAGGATCCCTTGGGCTTGCTGGCTCTCCAGTCTAACTGAGCTGGGAGTCCTGGGTTCAGTGAGAGACACTGTTTTATAAAATAAGGGGGAAGAGGTTGAGGCAGACTTCTGGCCTCTATATGTATGTACACACATGTGCACACATAACAGCACACATATACATAGAAACACATATACACATGCACGCCACGCAGGTACACATGGTGGAAACATGGATTCATTCATGGGACAGCAGCGTGCTGTGCTCTCCCGGGGCTCATCCTAGCAGGCCTGCAGGATGATTCCTCAGAGTGAGCAGTGACTGGTTCAGTTCCTCTTGTGCCTCTAGTCTGGGCAACAGTGTGTGACCCCGAGCGAGCAGATCAAGCTCTGCAGGATCTTCCAGGATCCCGAGACTGACCACAACATGCACTGTAGGTGATCACAGAGGGACGGACAGGATGCCCCAGATCTCCCCAAAGGACAGCACCATGCATCGTCCTCAGCTCCATGGGAACAGCCGAGAGCCAGTGGGATGTCCCAGGAAGGCCATCTTGGCCGGCTCAGTGGCTGCTGACAGCAAAGGCATTTATGGCAGAACATCTTAGAAAGTTGGGACCTTGTGAAAAATCACTGCAGGAAGTCACTGAGGAAATAGAATGTCTGCTGACTCAAGTTAGTGCATCCCAGATGTAGAGCGTCTCTTTAGCTGAAGCATCAGGGATCTTTTAGCTGATAGTTGGAGTGTGTTTTCATCCTGAAAACACTGGAAATAAGACAATCTTGCCTTTCCTTAAATCTCTTCTGAAGGGTCTTCTTTGGTCAGCCATTGTAATTGGTTAATATCTCTGTCATTTGGGATTGTAGAATATGGGGGATAAAAGAGACATAAAGATAATGGAGTCCAAATTCTCCATGAAATAGATGAGTAGAAAAGACCAAATACATCGCATAACTTTCTGAAGGGCACCATTTGTCAGGAGAAGTGTTAGGAAGAGAAGGCAAGCTTCCTGGGTCCCATCAGGCCAGCGAACCCTGTATTCCACACAGCAGGATAGGGAATTCTCCCCTGTCCCCAGTGATTGTGCCAGTGTCCACAGCCCTGCATCAGCAAACACAGCTCCGGATACAAAGTGACCTCCCTACCAAGAAATGCTAAGTTGATCACTGTATTTTTAAAGCACAATAAATTTCTACCCACCAAAAATATAGTGAAAGCCACATAAAAATTATAAATTGTTAAGTTTGGTGTGTGTGTGTGTGTGTGTGTGTGTGTGTGTGTGTGTGTGTGTTATGCACATGGGCAGCCCCCCTTCCCCCACAACATGTGCAAAAGCAAGAGGAGAACAGGGGGTGTCCTCCATATCATTCTTCTGTTTGGATTCCTTAAGACAGGGTCTCTCACTGAGCCTGGACTTGGGTTTTGGCCAGACTGGCTGGCCAATGAGTCCCAGCATTCCTCCTGTTTCTCCCTGTCTCAGCACTGGGGATAGAAGTGTTCACACCCTTATGCAGCTTTGAATACAGGCTCTGGGATTGAACTGGGCTCTTCATGTTTGTATAGCAAATGCCCTTAAATATTGAGCCATCTCCCCTGCCCCTAAAAGAGATAAAATTCATAGCAGGTTTTGTTTACCTCACATATCTAAAACATCATAATTTTTAAAATATGAGCATAATTTATTATTTAAGGTGACTTATTTGATACATTCTCTGCTTTCTTAGATATTCAGTGTGTGGTTTGTTTGCATAGCATGCTGTGGCCAACAGCTACAGTCCTGGACAACATAGTTTGACAATCAATCTAATCCTCTTTTGTTTTGGTGATCTTTACTGAGTTAAATTTTAGCGGAACTTCAAACAAGTTAATATCTGAAGATAATATTCGTAAATCAAAACTGGAAAATTAAAGCAATCTTCCCAGAATGAAAAACAGTTTAGAAGGTCCAGTTTGGAAATCAACCTTTTCAAATTTCTAGAGCATTTTTACTGATTTGGAGGATGAGGTAAGGTGAGAGCACACTGAAACTGGTACTTGAAAAATCTACAATGGTTGCTCCTGTATTTTTATATTTATGTACATATTTATGTGTATTTTGATTATATTTCTATCACCCTTTAACTTTTATAATTAGTTTGGAACAAATAAGGCGTTTTTCAGGACTTCCTGGATCAGTGGCTAATGCTTCTTTGTTTTTCCTGAAATAATCTCCTGTTTTGTGTAGGTGGTAGGGGCCATGTGTTTGTATGCATGGGGGTAGTATACATGCCCATTGGTGTGAAGATTAGAGGTTCTGTTGGGTGACTTCTTGGACCACCCTCTGCTTGTTTGCTGAGACAGGTCTCTCACTGACCCCAGAGGTCCCTAACTTGGAGGCTCTAGCTAGTCAGCTGGCCTCAGGGGTTCTCCTGTCTCCATTTCTCCAGTGCTGGGGTTATAGATGGGCTGCCACACTTCTGGCATTTACATAGGTATCGAGAATCCGAACTCAGATGCTCATACTTGTGCAGTGCTTTATCCACTGAGCTATCTCCCAGCTCTCATCATGCAGTTTTTATCATGTAGTATAAGTAGGTGATATGTTTCCAATAACCCCACAAGACCCTACAACTTTTCTAAGATGCCGATCCTACAAATCTCTGAGGAATATTTTCTCTAATATATATTCAGATTTTTAAATGACAGTTCTATTTTTGATGTTTCAAGTTAGCATAAAGAGTGTTAGGAACTTGAGGGCATTTTCACCATACTCTCTTCTTCTTCCTACTCTTTAGACCCCTCCCTCATCCTCTTGTTCCCCTCTTTCTGGTCTCCTTCCTCCCCCACCCCAACAGTCCCCACTCTGCTTTCATGTCTAAGGTATATTTTTCTTACATAGTTGGTATGTTAAATTAATTAATAATGGCTAATTTAATTGTTAATGTGAAAATAGAATTCTTTAAAATTGAATAATGGACTTTTGGGGAAAATTCTTTCTTGTATGCAACTTATAAAGATAACACCTGAGAACCTTTACAGTTGGTGGAAGGGTAGCCCAGATAGACCAATAATCTGGCTCAAGCAGAGCTCTTCGGCCCTGTCTAATCTCTTAGGAAGGAGAGTGACACAGATGTTCATGACTGTATCAATGGGGCCTGGCCTGCTGTTTGATCATTTCATGGCTTCCTGTTTGGTGGTTGAGTGGAAGAATCAGAGATGAAGGCAACCAAGCCTCACAGCTTTTACTCTGGTCTCTCTCCCTCCTCTTGCCTGGCCTTGATCATCTTGCAGCTGCCAGGAAAGACAGTTGGCCAGCCCTTAAATGTCCACCCTGGCACTTTATGGAATAAAGATAAAGGCCTTTCTTCACTCCCACAGCAGAACTGAAGGAGGCCGTGGCTCCTGGCTCTGCCTATACATCATTTAATTCCGTCCTGTCTGCCTCTCCCTTGTCTCCTGCCTAGCTCAGGGGTGGGGAAGAGAGAGGTGGGGTAAGAGGGTGGGTGTTGGACGTTCTTTTTGCATGCTGCCTTTTATCCTCTTGGCCTCAGTCTTAATGTTAATTAGGGCAAACAGTCCCTCATAGCCTGCAACTCTGCAATTTTCTATGAACCTCAGCACCTCATCTCAGGTGTGTTCTGAGCCCATCTGAGGGAGAATGACAGCTCTCCTGACTCCATAGTAGACAGGATGCCTATGCTGGTAACACTCACACAAGAAAAATCTGGACATGTCAGAGTTAAGATCCCAGGAAGGAAGCTGTGTCTGCTGGCATAGGCCCATGATCCTAGCTACTTGGGAGGCTGAGACAGGAGACCAAAGGTTCAAAGCCAACTTGGGTTACAGAGTAACTTCAAGGCCTGCCTCAGTCTCAAAGAAAAAAGGAAAACATAGCCTAGGGACACAGCTAAACGGTGGAGTACTTGCCTGGTATGCACACAGACCTACCTCAAAAAAGATCCTATAGAGCAACCCTTCACTAAGGGCAGATAGAAACTTCTAGATAAATGCTAACCCTTCCCATCAGTAATCAAGCAGCTGGATTTGATCGCGTCTTCCTAGATGTCTTCAGGAATGCCACATTAAGCGATCATTTTACCCAAAGTGGAGGGCCTCCTGTATATCCCTGGTCTGTTTTCCCTCCCTGACGCTTCCTGAGAACAACCCCAATGGACCACCTGAGAAGCTTTCTCTCAAGCTCTGGGTTGGTGTCCTGGCTAAAGAGGCATCCTGTCCTAATGTTGACCCAACCTAGGGGATTTCAGACTTTCAGACTTCACTGTGATCGCTGAGGGAAGTCCCGTTAAGCTCCTTCCTGAGGACTGGGAGACACTGGTGTGGAGGATGGAAAATGAAGTGCCCTCAGAAACACCCTGTCATGGTTTGATCCAGGTGTCCCCCACAAACAATTGAATGTGTTCTGATAGATCGATCCTCAGCTGATGGCAGTTTGGGTTTTACAACCTCCATGAAGCTGTGTTGTCAGGGGCGGGCTTATGGGGTTATAAGCCAGCTCCCCCTTGCCAGAGGTTGGCACACCTTCCTGCCGCTGTTTGCAGTGCTGTGGCGGAAGTGATGTCCAGCCCTCTGCTCCTGCCATCGTTTTCCCTGCCAGGATGGAGTCTCCCCTCGAGTCCGTAAGCTTAATAAACCCATTCCTCCACAAGCCGCTTTTGCTCGGGTTCTTTCTGCGCAGCAACTAGAAAGCTGACCGCAACACACCCGCAAGGCAACTCGCCCCTTTCTCAGTGAAAGCGTACTCCCCTCCTAGACACCCTATTTTCTGTGGGGAATCAGCACTCTTCTGTGGCAGGGGGCGAGCATCCTCCTATGTAAACTGATGGTGCAAGGTGAAATTTGGCTGGAGAAAGCTCGGGTTTATTGGAGAGGATTACCTGTTCCCCATGGGTTTAATGGGGAAGAGAAGATTCCCTACCCAGTCACGTTACCTGTTATCTAATGTCCCGATGGAGCGCTTAGGTGTCCTGCTATATGTGCTCAAGGAGGCTGAGGGGCCAAAAGCTTCTGCCTCTAAGAATGGGTGTGTGAGTTCAGCCACGTTCTACCTTCCTCAGAGACAAGGTGAAAGCACTTGGGAAAGTGAGTCAGGCATGGGTAGAGACTGGGCTAATGGAGATCAGAGTTGTCACCATTGATAACCCAGACATCACACACACACACACACACACACACACACACACACACACACACACGTAAACACCCTCTACCCCCCAAACACCCACCCCCACCCCCACCCATATGCACACACACAAACACCCACCCACAACACCTGCCCCCACACACACTGAATAGTAGTGCTCCAGGAAGGTCCACAGGTCCAGAGGTGAAGTATTTCTTCTAGCAGAGATAACAGCCCCTCCCACTTCATGAGTACATTTCCTAAACCTTGCTCATTCTATGGTAAGAAGAAAATACTCAGGCGAGAAACAGATCAGCTGCCAAAGAATTTATTAGCTGCAAGCAAATGCAAACCAACTTCCTCTCATCCCCTGCAAATGAAGATGAAGTTCTTAAAAGCCCTTCAGGCCCTGGAAGGTGGCACTTCCCACTCACATCTGCACTAGTAACTCCTCTTCCAGGTCTGCTCTGCAGCCGTCTGCCCATGAGGTACAACTCTAGCTCCATCACAGAGGCTCTTAAGCCAGACACATCGACAACATGGGCTCTGGCTTCACCGAGGCTGAGACACTTCTGTGCCTCCTCAGAAGGCTCCAGGGAACACCTAGGGCCTGGACCAGGAAACCCGAGTCAGGAGTCACTGCAGGTGGTTCCTTGCTTCCGAGTAAGCAAGAGCAAGCGTGCTGCCCTACTGTGTGCTCACTGCCTCCAAGTGCTGCGCGGTGGGCAAGCTATTATTGCATCTGTTTTGTCATCAGCTTGTCCATTTTTGTGGACATCAAGCTGGACCAATCAGTCTTCAACCAGATGGTCCATAAAGCAGGACGATCACATTTTTCTC
Source organism: Zapus hudsonius (assembly GCA_004024765.1). NCBI lineage: Eukaryota > Metazoa > Chordata > Mammalia > Rodentia > Dipodidae > Zapus > Zapus hudsonius. The sequence goes on from PVHP010001189.1 coordinate 108,538, forward strand.
AAGAGCGCTTTCTTACCTAGATGTGAAGAGGTTCTTTCCTACCAGTGTAGTACTGGGAAACTAGTCCTTTAAGTTTGCTCCGAAAGCCATCCTTCACTTTCCAGACCATTAATCTGGTCCATACTTTAATCCCAAAACATGAGAGGGTGCCTTCCATATGCAAATGCAACATACTTGCTATTATAAACAAAGCGTGAGGTCAAGTACACTGTGATAGACGTCCAACCCCTTCGATCAAATCGAGGCTGCTGAACATCTGTGGGTCTGGAAGACGCAGCTGTCAAAATGGCAAAGCGGGTAAAGCTCTTCAACGTACGTATGTGGACGGAGACGGGAGTTTGGAGGCCACGTCTGCATGAATTCTCCGGTCAGTCTGCATGCTCGTAACCGATCCAGAGACCAAGCAGTGGTCACCCGGGAACCCTGGGAAAAGAGGCTGTGACAGGTCACTTATCGCAAAAGGCACGAGCATCATACAGTTGGCTTCAGTCTTTGCTGACCGCCTATCATTGTATTAAGAAATATATTTTGGCAATAAAATCAAGTAACATTCAATAAAAAATGAATACTGACTGAGAAACTTAAGGAAAGCATTTTTTCATCTTAAAAATTGCTTAACCATTCTCTTAAAAGTCTTGGAAAGAGAAATGCATATATTAGAGTAAATGTGAAGCTGCCTCCAGCCTGTGAGCTAGGCTAAAAATAAGACATTCACGGCTGCTTTGCCTCTGTTCGCCAGAAATTTCACTTGTCAAAACAAGAAAAAGACACGGTTTTATCATTGTATTAAATGTAAAATGAGCTGGGAGCAAACTCAGCACATCCCTGTCTCTCATAAAATAATCATGGCGGATCCTCAAAGCAAGATGGAAGTTTATGGTGTTTTCTTTAAAGATGCCTAGGCTGATTAATAAACGAGTCCTAATTAGTCCCAGGTGACCAGCTGATTTCCCACAAGACCAGCCAACATTTCTTTCTTCCACACCACAAGCTGTGCCCCTAATTCTGGCTATCCATTTTGCACATCGCTTCGGTCCAGCTTTAGTTGGGTTGAGAAGCAAGCCCTCCCATCCTTTATCTAAAGGTCTCATAGATTACATTCCCCTCACACCACTGTCATCATTATCCTCACACTGTGAAGGTGACAGGTTTTTTTTTTTTTGCTTAGAAAAAATCCAGGAATTTTACTTAAGTAAACTTGAAGTTTTCAGGAAATCTCATTCAAAAGTTTATTAGAAGATTTTGCCAAGAAAATATTGCATCTCATATGTCATGTGACTTTCAAGAGTCCGTCTTTGACTTTGCCAAGCAGAAGGCAGGCAGGCCCAGGGCTTGCTACGCTGAGGTCTGGACAAGAGCACAACCAGCTCCAGGCTGCAAGTTTGTATGCTGTGCAGTTCTCTCCACAGGCCGAGCTTGGTTTTGACGGCTGCATCTCTTGAGGAATGACTATATTTCTTATGGATTTGCAGGCTAGGAATTTTATTCCAATTTAAGCTTTTATATAATGGATTAGAAAAAAACATCTCAGAGATAACCTATTGAACTTATTAGCCAAATGCCTCAGGATGGTTTTAAATACTTTTTAATTTGTATATGTGTGTGTACATGAGCCCGTGTGTGTGCACGCGCCTGGCGTGTGTGCAAGAGCGTGTGTGTGCATGAGCCACAGGCATTTATGTGGAGGTCAGAGAACAGCTTCAGGGTGTCTCTCCTCATCTGTTGCAAATGAACGGCCAGACTGCAAAGGACTATAACCTGTGAGCTTAGCGTTCTCTTGGCTCTGCCTCCCCGGGTTGTGTGCATGTTGGGATGACAAATGCATGAGCCCTTTTCATCTGGCTTTACAGTTGCTGGGAGATTGAACCTGGACTGGTAAGCTTTGTAAGCAAGCACCTTGGAATGCTGAGCCATCTCCCCAGAAACTAGAGAAAAATTGAAAAGAACTTTTTCATGAGTTTTGGAACCTACAGAGAACATTTCATTACACTGCAAAGGTAATATATATATATACTATGAAGTCTTGGCAATTTGCGTTCTGCTTCAACACAAAAATTCACTTCTTTGAAGAGGCCCAACTAGTCCATTACTTGGGAGACAAAAGATGCCTAAGAGTCTGTCTACATAATGAAAAAAGTGAGAATGTCTTATGTAACCCTCACCCACCTCTAAAATCGAGCACACATTTCTATCTCTATGGCTTCTTGCTCCTACTAGAGATCACCCTGTTGAATTAGATCCTGGAGGTGTGAACCTTGAGTTTCCCCATAATTCCTGTCCCCAATGTAGGAGAAAAATACTTGGGAGGAGTTTGAGAGGGAGAGAATCCAACTTGTTCCCCCTCCCCCAACTTAATAAAGCCTCTCAGCCTCTGAAAACCCAGTGCGGTTTTCCTGAATTGCACAGCTGTTGAACAGCTGGCAACCACCTAGATCCACGTGGATCTTCAGCCAAAACGAAGCAAAGGACTCAGGAGGGGGAAAGTCAGTGCCTCATCTCTCAGGACCATCACTGGTGGGCTCCTCCCCTTCCACAGGGAGGAGCCCAAAGGAGATGTGCTGGGCCTTAAAAGGGAAAATAAAGGGATCTTCAAACAATTGGCTTTGGAACAGATGCCTGAGAAAATGCACCAGAAAGCGACCCCACTTCTCATCTTTCATCCATCAGTGTGGAACCAGAGCCCATGTGGAGGAATGAGGCCAGATGCCCAGGCTGGGTCCTCAGGAAAGACCAGTGTCAGCGTTATTTTGTTGACTGCCACTTCACTAGAGGAACTCCACCCACTGGAAGAGAAGAGGAGGATTCACCAGGCCTAGTTTTCCTTTTAGAATTCGGCTTTCGTATACTCATGTGAAATACCTCCTCCAAGCCCTGTGAGTTTTCTTAGTGTCATCTTTATTTGTTATCAGGGACCAAGAAAGAGCATTAAAACTGGTAGGAAGTACCTACTTGGCTAACTTTGGTGGCCTGGATTGAAGAAGGGAATACTTCAGATCTTCCTCTCATCTCTGAGTTTCTCCACTCTTCTTAGTATTGAATGTAACTCAGGGCTCACAAAAGAGGAATGATGCAGTCAGCTTTCTCTAACTGCTGCACAGAGAGAACCCAACCAAAAGCGGCTGACAGGAAGAATGGGCTTATTTTGGCTTACAGACTTGAAGGGAAGCGCCATGATGGCAGGGAAAATGACGGCATGAGCAGAGGGGCGGACATCACCCTCTGGCCTACATCAGGTAGACAACAGCAACAAGAGATTGTGCCAAACACTGGCAAAGGGAAGCCGGCTACAGCAACCATACGCCTGCCCCCAACAACACAGCTCCAACAAGGTTACAATACCCAAGCTGCCATCAGCTAGGGATCAAGCATTCAGAACACATTGGTTTGTGGGGGACGCGTGGATCAAACATCACAAGGAATAAGCAGTGGATTGTTTTATGAAATGTTTCAGTTTCAGTTCAGGCCTGGTGGTGCATGCCTGTGATCCCAGTACTTGGAAGGCTGAAGCAGGAGAATTAACTAATTAATAATAAATTAATCAATAAATTAATTAATAAGAATGAATT